>PVIJ01004118.1:0-71094 GCA_004024925.1 Scalopus aquaticus | reverse complement strand
AGAAAAGAAAAAGTGAGAATGAGAGATTACAAAACAATTAATCCTTTGCAAAATGAATCCAGTCCTTTATTACACAGTTTATAGGTGTGAAAAAAAGAAATCTAGACTGTTAATGAATTCATAATTCTAAGTGATACTTTTTCGTGCAGTGTGCCTATAGCAGTAACTATTATGTAGTGCCTCTGTCTTTCCCTCTCTTTATTAAAGGAGATCTCCATAAAAGCAAATCTTCCCTGTATCATCTCTGTGCCACCATTTTCCTCTTCCTGTATCACAAGACATTGAAACCCATCTCTAGAAACTGTGGACCCAATTTTGGAGCACTGGATGAATCATAATCTTTTATGATTTAAGAAAACCTGCAATGTGCTTATAATATGAACACTTACATATCTAACAATGAATATTTAACCAAAATAATCATTTGAACTATGACAAATGAGAAAGTGACATTATAATACAACAGACAGCAGATTTTCCAGCTGAACTAGAGTACTTTTCCCATTAAGAAATTCACTTCTTTCCAGTTATATGCAAAGTTAGTTGCAAAACAGTATTAACAAAGAGTTCAATAAGTCACAGAGAAAAATCACCGTGTTTTCTAAATATTAACTTAACCTTCATGTCAAGTGCATCAAATATTAGCCCAAGTACTAACTGCAAGGATTGTTACTTTTAAATAGTTTATACAACAAAAGCATTGTGAGAAATTCTTAACAGTAAAACTAGTGGGGGTTACCCAAGAGATCTTTAAAAATTATTTTTAATGATTCTAAATGATAGCTTATCAAAAACTTACTTGATTTCACCTGTGTAAGCACTGTAGAATGGGAAATTAACCTTAGAAGAAATACAGTATCTTCTGAATATGGTGAATATGCAATAAAGCCAGAGTCCAGAGTTAGAGGTTTCCAGACTTGGCAGAAGGAATCTATTGTACTGCATGGATCTCTGTCGGTGCTCAAAATATCTACAGATATTTTTCATCTATACCAGACTTCCTTGAAGAGTACGACATGGTTTCACATCCTCCCTTCATTGTAATAAAATGTATTAAACAAACCTCTTAGAGTTGGTTTAAAAACAACTGAAAAACTGACTGCTCTAGGATCTTAGAATCAGAAGACTTTGTTATCTGGGAGCTTTGAACTCTCAAATATCAGAAACCCCAATAATTTATCATAAAAATACACGCTTTTGGTTTTGAAAAATATACAAAATATGCACTGCCTTGTGGAAATATCTCCTGATTGTCAAGGAAGACAAGATATCAGTCTTATTCATAGATTCATATTGTGCTTGAATTTCAGTGATCTTTATTTTTGCAGGTTCCATTTTTCACAGTTTTGGGCAGCCTCTGACCTTTGGTATAAGCACGGTACCAAAAATGAAGAAAAAGCAGTAGAAATATGCACCCATAACTCATAATGATGTACAGAAAGACTGGAAACTGGTACTTGCAGTCCTCCATGAAAAAAAACTGGCCTATGTGGATAGTGACGATAATAAACTGGACCTAAAAGATGAAAGAATGAAAAAAATTGTTCAGATCTGAAAAGGCACAATAGAGCAATTACTTAATGCATTCTTTCCCTGCATTCTACTCTCCAACCACATCTAGGCTACCACAGCTGGGCAGGGAATTTTATCTTTCAATCTTGCCTCTGTGAGGTAATAGTGGGTAGTCAAAACTGTCAAAATTGAGATGGGAATCTGGAACCACTATTTGGTCCTGCCAAATTGCACAATTCAGGGGTTCCTATTTCAATGTGCCTGGCACTGTGCAATGCAGTAGCACTTTCACGATTAGAGAACAATCAGAACAGGTATTGGTGCGAGTCTGAATTGAGTCCTTGACTCTGTAGAAATGCACAAGGACCACTGCTAGGACAGTTTTGATTTCAAATACTTCATCCTGTTGCTACACAGCTGTTTCAGTTTGGAGGAAATAAAAACATTCTATTAAGATCCATTTCAGTTGTTATGAGCCAAAGAATCTCAGAGTCCTCATGTCTGCCCTTTGTCCACCACTATCATAGATAAAAATATATTCTTCCTGCCAACAACAAAAGAAATCTGTAAGGAGTGAGACAGCATTGGTGACCCTCTTTGTGATGCCAAAGGGCTTTGTGTCCAAAACATTCCACACAGTCAGTCCTAGAGGGACACTTTTTAGGCTGGTGTCCAGATTTTTGGGATGTCTATTTTCTGATTAAAAGGCAACATATAGTCTGCAGAAATTTTAGAAAAACAAAAATCTATTAAAAATAAATAGCAGTTACAATTTATCCTATTAAAAGTATAGTTAAGGTTTTCACATAGTTAGTCTTAATATCATCATCAACTTTCCTTGCATTATTTTAAGGAAATTTTATGAGATTCATGTGCAGTAGCTGCAATTATTCCTCTCGTTTCACAGATGTGGAAATGAAGCCACAGAGAAACTAAGCAAGATTGTCAATATTCTATGCAGATGTGTTTGTATATAATGATATATTTGAAATAACAATAAACAAATATCCATCATTTTTCTCCCCATATGTGTTTTTCAACATTATTAAAAAGTTTTGACAACATTAATGAAACAAAAAAGCCCTAATATAAAACAGCACACACAATATAAAGCAAATCATGTAAAAGACATATACATAAATGCATAATGAAGAAATAACACATAAATGCACAATGAAAAAAACTGGAATATCAACACTGATTATTCCTGGTTGGTGGTATTATGTTTATTGTTGCTTACCAAGATGTTCTGATTTCTTTGACAAGAGCTCATATTACTTTACAATCAGAAAAATGAAAGAGTTGTGAATTTTCATGACTATATAATATTTCAAAGTATGAACTAAAAAAACTTATTTCACCATTTCATTATATTAATCATTTAGAGTGTTGTCAGTTGTGGATACAATAAACAAGGGTACTCTGATAACAGTTTAACATCCTTCCAGACTAAAATGTCAGTCTCTCACTTGGGAGTACACATTATGTGAATATGTTAAATTTCATTTAACAAGTTGTAGGATTTTAATAGAAATTAAGTCTCAACAGGTTAGTTATACCCAAATTCATATTTTCCCCTAAGGATTATTGGCAGAATATGACACCCATTTATTATAGGTTATAAATCCATAAATAGGATAGTAGAATTAGTTTTTTAATAGAAGATAATAAAATTTAAATTGAATTATCCTCTCAAAGCCACAGTTATTCTTCAAAAAAATTATATGCCATCTAATTTTATGATTAATGCTTAGACAGTATTAGTAGGTAAAAATTGAGTGACTCTGCTCTTTTGAACATTATTTGAGAACAGTATTCAAATATATATAATACATATATATTGATCTATGACTACTCTATCCTTTAATCCTTGACATACTTTGATGAGTTTGAGTAAAAGCAGACTCATAAATGTTAAAATTATAAAGTCAGGTACACAGTAAGTCTTACAATTACATTAAAGTATATTCTGTTAAGGTCATTTAGCTCTAGCATATGGAAATTCTCACTTCTAATTTAATGTTATGCCTATTAAGAGTCATATGATTTTGTGATTATTTTAATCATAAGCATACTGATTTTGTATAAATGCATAAAATAGTATAAAGATACATATGTTGGTTTAATTGTCTAATTCTCTTGGTTCCTAAGTATACTTTGTTTTCAATGATATTCCTGACAGTTCAAAATGACACAGAAAGGAAAATGATAGGATTAAAAACATGGCTGTAAGAGCCGAAACCATAAAATACATAGAATAAAAGAGGCAATACAATCCACTACATTGGCCACAATGATGTCTTTGGGGTCTAGACCCCAGCAACAGGCAAAACAAAAGCAAAGATAAATGGGACTACTTCAAACTAAAAGCTTCTGCACAGCAAAATAAACTGTCATTAAAATTAAAAAGGACACCTTTCTGAATGGGAGAAAATATTTGTACATCACACATTTAACATACAGTTAATATCCAAAATCTATAAAGAACTCATACAATTCAACTACAACAAAATAACCCAATCAAAAAGTGGACAGAAGATATGAATAGACACTATTCTATAGAAGACATACAGATGGCCAACAGGCAAATGAAAAAATGTTCCTTACCACTTCCTATCAGGGAAATACAAGCCAAAACTATGAGGAGAGATATCACCTCACACCTGTACTAATGGTCCACATCAAAAAAGATCAGAAACAATTATTGGTTAGGGTGTGGAGAAAAAGAAAACCCCCTACACTATTGGGGGGAATGTAAACTGGCCCAGTTCATATGGAAAACAGTGTGGAGGTTTCTCAAAATATTAAAAATAGATCTACCATATGATCCAACAGTTCCACTAGAAGGTATCTATTCCAGGAATTTAAGAACACTAAGTTTTATAGCAGGAATATAGGGGAACCAAATAGAAGAGAGATATTCAGCGAGAGAGGGGGAGGATAGGGCTCAAAATGGGGGAGAAAAAAGCATAAGGGACTATGGTGACGGTTCATGGGTGAATTGGTGGTGGGAAACCTACAGGGAATACACAATAATGTAAAAGACATAAATAATAATAATCATAAAATTAAAAAAAAATAAAATAAAAACACTAAGTTTGAAAAGATACATGTACACTCACGGTCATTACAACTATTTACAGTAGCCAAGATATAGAAACAAAGTCCCCATCAAACGCATGAGTGAAAAAAGAAGTGATATATAGAAACAGTGGAAGGCTACTAAGCCCCAAAAACAATGCAATCTCACCATTTGAGAACATGTGGATGGAACTGGAGAGGATCATGCTAAACATGCTATTCCACTCATGTGGAATATAAGAAACAAAGCAAAGGAACAGACACAACCAAGCCAAAACCAGGATTCTGACTATAGAATTGAGGTTATCAGAAAGGGAGAGGGGTTGGGAGTAAAAAGGGGAGATGGATCCAGTGGATTGCAATAAAGCATTATTGATAATTTGTTGGTATGTGTGGAGTGGTAAACACACATTTGAAGAGGTATGAATCTCTATTCCATGTGGGCCCAGACACTTTATACTGTCTTATAAACTTTTCTTTTCTTTGTGTCTTCACTTATAGGGAAGGCAAATAACTTTAGTTTCTTATCTGGTTTTAAGGAAAATTAAATACTGACCAGTTGCAATGATGTCAAATATTTTTTCCACCACAAATACTTCTGGTAGGCTGGCCCCAATGCACACAGTCCATAGTAGGAATACATGACTACATGTACTGCTGTATTCAGAAAGGCATGGAATGTTCCCAAGCCACCTGGAAAATAAAAGTTTTGGAAAATGGGGCATGGTTTCTTAAAATGAGATATATTTTTGTCAAAACAGATATTTTAACATAATTACTTCTTTAATTTTAGTAGGAAAAATAAGTGAAATATCAGTCTTGTTAAACAATCATCAAATTACAGAGACCTGAATAACACACTCATTTAGGAAACTACAAGATACAAATCCTAGAAAATAAGCTAGCAAGTCTTTATTCTGCTATAACTTAACTTTAAGATAGTCTTGTGATTTGGACTTTATTTGACAATATAAATTGAGTTACTTTTTAAAAATAATATATTGCTGACTAATAGTAATCAACTTCATTTTTAGTGAGGGGTTAACATATATAAAGAACACAAAATATATTAATCTCAAGTTTATAACTTATTTTTTTCACAAAAGTATATGCTCAAATAACCGCTACCAAGTTCAAGATACAGAATATTTGCAACACCATTTAAGGTTCCCATGTCCTTCACCCAAAAATATACCTCTCTCAGTGTAAACCTATATTCTGAGTTCTACCATCAACTCTTAGTTTGACTTGTTATTAAGCTTCATATAAATAGGATTACACAGGATATTCTTATCTGTACCTACTTCTTTCAATCAACATAATATCCTTAACTTTCAACCATGTTATATAAACGTATGTATATTAATAGTTTACCTTTTCACTGTTGTGCAGTATTTATATGAATGCATCACAATTTATTTGTCCACTCGCCTATAAAAGATACTTGCATTGTTTCCTGTTTGGGCTATTATGAATAAAGTCATTGTACAGAAGAATGAGAACAATGATCATTTCAATTGTCATTAGCTGGACCACTAGTTCAGTGGGAGATGAATTAATTCATCTCATGGTGGCATGAAAACTTAAAATTCTTCCCTAGCATCTCTTTCCTAAGAGGCACAATCTAGAAAAATACAAAGATTCTTTCTATATAGTCTGATTCAGCTTAGTAAAGTTCACCTGGAAATTAAATTTTTCATAAAAATAATTTATTTTCTTGGGGCATTCCTGGTGGTGCAGGGGTTAAAGTCTCAGCACTATCAAGCTATCACCAACACTGAGACATGAGTTTGATCCCCATCCAGGGACCTAACCCACATGGTGCGGCAGACCTCGCCTGTCTGGCCCACTGCTCCCCTCATCAGCCCTCATCAGTGTTTTTCAGTAGATCTGCCTGTTCTGCTGCCCACTCTGTCTCTGGTGATTCCTCTCACCCCCTGCACATTGGCTCACACCCCAATTCTTATATGCAAAAGTAAATAAAAATAATCTTTAAATAACAATAATAATAATAATTTGTTTTCTTTATTCCAGTATTCTTTGACTACAGAAATAAAGTAAAACCTCATAAATTTGGACTAATCATAGAAGGAATAAAATCATATATGCTGTTATTATAAAATCTATAAAATGTTTAATGCAAAATACGAATTTATCATTTCTAATGAAATCATCTAAGGAAAAAAGTCATAAAAGTAGTTTTAGTGCTCACTTTAGCAGCACATATACTAAAATTGGAATGACAGAGAGAAGACTAGTATGGCCCTGCACTATGGTGACATACAAATTCATGAAACAGTTCATATATTTTAACATATCTTAACATAATAAAAGACATATATGACAAACCCACAGTTAGTATCATTCTCAATAGTGAAAAGCTGAAAGCCTTTCCACTAAGATCTGTTATAAGAAAAGGATGTCCTCTCTCACAACTACTTTTCAACACAGTATTAAAAGTCCTCTCCAGAACAATTAGGCAAGAGAAGGCAATAAAAAGAATCCAAATTGGGATAGAAAAAGTAAAGCTATCATTGTTCATAGATGACATGATAATCTAAATAGAGAACCCCAAAGACTCCACAGAAAATCTAATTATAACAATAAACCAGTTCAGCAAAATGGCAGGATACAAAATCAACACACAATAATCAGTGGCCTTCCTATATACAAATAATGAATTAGAAAAAAAGAAATTAAGAATACCATCCCATTTACAATCTCACACAAAAAAGTTAAATTCCTGGGAATAAACCTAACAAAGGAGGTGAAGGACCTATACAAGGAAAACTATAAAACATTTTTAAAAGAAATAGAAGATGACACCAAGAAATGAAAAGATATTCCCTGCTCATGGATAGGCAGACTCAACATTGTCAACAGGGCCATTTCTATCCAAAGCAATTTACAAACTCAGTGCAATCCCAATGACGTTCTTCAAAGAGATAAAACAAAGATTACTGAAATTCATATGGAACCACAGAAAACACTGAACAAAGTTCTCCCAACCAAAATGGGGAAAAATTGGGGTATTACATTTCTGCACTTCAAACTATATACTATAAAACACAATAATTAAAATAGCATGGTACTGGAATAAAACAAACACAGACACCAATGGAATAGAATTGGGAGGCCAGAAATAAAACCACACATTTATAGATAACTACATGACAAAAGAGGAAAAGTATAAACACAGGAACAAGTAAAGCCTCTTCAATAGACGGTGCTGGGAAAATTGGACTACTGCATGCAAAAGAATGAAACTAGGTCACTATCGAAAAACATAGAGAAAAATCAATTCAACATGGATAAAAGGCTTGGATTTAAAAGCTGAAACCATAAAACATACAGAAGAAAACAAAAGCAAAGCACTCCATAACATAAACTTCAGAAATATCTTTGTATATTCATCTTAAGCAGCAAGGAAAACAAAGGAGAAATTAAACCAGGACTACATCAAACTAAAAAGCTTTTGTACAAAAAAAGAGACAGTAAACAAAACACAGGGACACCCTACTGAATGGGAGAAAATATTTGCACACCATACATATGATAAGGGATTGACATAGCAGATCTACAAAGAACTTACTCAACAAAAACAAATAAATGGGAGGAGAGCTAACCAGGCACTTCTCCAAAGAAGACATGTAGATGGCCAACAGATACAAGAAAAATGGTCATCATTGTTTATCATCAGAGAAATGCAAATCAAAACCACAATGAGATACCACTTTGTACCTGTGAAAATGGCCCATATCAAAAAGACCATAAACAACAAGTGCTGGCAAAAGTATGGAGAAAAAGGAACCCTCTTACACTCTTGGTGGGAATATAGATTGGTGCAGCTCCTCTGAAAAGATACATGAAGATTCCTCAAAAGATTAAAAATGGATCTAACATAGGACTCAGCAGTTCCACTCCTAGGAATCTTTCCAAATAGCACAAAAACAACAATAACAACAAAAATAGCACAAAAACACTAATTGAAAAGGAAAACTGCACTTCTATGTTTATAGCAGCATTACAAAAGGCAAGATATGGAAACAACCTACATGTCTCAGAACAGATGAGTGACTCAAGAAGATGTGGTGTGTGTGTGCCACAAATGGCATGAGTTTATCTTTTTTGATCACTGAGTAGTATTTCATTGTAATGTGTGTTTGTATGTATGTGTGTGTATATATGGAATACTACTATACTACAATGGAATACTACAGTGAAATACTGTAATGAATACTACTATATATGTATATACACATATATACACACATACAATGGAATACTACTCAGCAATAAAAAAGATAAACTCGGAGGGGGGGGGAAGAAAGAGGAAAAAAAAAAAAAGATAAACTCATGCCATTTGAGACAACATAGATGGAGATGGCAGGGATTATGAAAAATGAAGTGAGCCAGAAGGAAAAAGATAAACACCAGACGGTTTCACTTACATGTGGAATCCAGAGAAACCAAACAAAGGATCAGACAACAACTGTATAAGTCTGACCCTTGAAAGCAGACTGTATACCTGAGACATTCAGAAGGGGAGGGAAGGGGAAGGAGTGGAAAGAAGAGCGGAGGAGAGCACAATGAGTGTGGTGGAGGACTGTGGGTTTGGTGGTGAGAAAACTATGGTGACTGTGCCTCAGAAAAGAAATGCTATATTGTGCAAAAATAAACAAGAATGGGGGCCTCCCTGGTGGAGCAACGGGTTAAGCGCAATGCTGTGGAGCTGTCGGCAGCTGCGTCGCGAGTTCGATGCCCAGAGTTTGATGCTCAGCATCTGCAGTACGAATTCGATGCCCGGCCGGGGAGATTCCCACATGGCGTGGCAGACCTCTCCTGCGTCGCCCGCTGCTCCCCTCAGCAGTGTATTTCCATCGATCTGCCTGTTCTGCTCCCCACTCTGTCTCTGGTGAACCCTCTCGCCACCCCACGCCTCTGGCCTGTACCCCAGCTTGTATGCATAAAAAAATAAATCTTAAAAAAAAATAAACAAGTATGTTTAATAATGTTGTTATATAGTAGACATTAATTACTTTTTAATGATCATTCATAATTCCAGCAATTCTAAATACTTCAAGATATTACCACTACTAAAATTACTTCCTTAAAATAACCTGCTTTAAAGAATTACTTTTAGGTATTTTAAATATTATCCTTAAAGTCTCATTTATGCTGTACTATGTTTCATAAACTTTCCTCTCCTGACCAGTGTAAATCAACTTTCAGCTAATTCTTTAAATATCACAAATTTCAAGTCAGAAGAAATTGAGTTAATGAAGCTTATTAACAGTTTTATTATTTACATTTGAAGTAGTCTTATTTTCCAAACAAACTAAAATAAATAAATGGCAGTGGTATGAAAACAGATTTTCTAGGGTAATTTAAAAATAAAGTAATTGTTTTTTTTTTCTTATAGTTAGGAATCAAGCTACTTATGTTGGGTACTAGTCAGGTACCTTTCAAGTCCATGTGTTTCTCACAATTAGGAAACCTATTCACTTTAAAAAAAATAGTTTATTTATTTTTAACTGAGGCAACACTGGGGTATCCCCATCAGGTATCGTTACCATAATGCATCCCCCACCTACTTGCCTGTACTCCACCACCACAGACCATTATGTCTCCCTCCTTCCTCCACCCTTTCCCCCACTTTATGTCTTAGTTCTGTAGTCAGCTCTCAAGGGTTAGTTTTTCAGCTTGTCTTTATCTATTAATTTAGTTACTTTATAGTCCACATATTACTGAATTACATCAGAGCCTTTTCCACTACGACACCTCTCCCTACTTTTGGTAGAAGAATGTCTATTTTCCACTCAGAAATTTTCACCATTTAAATATCCTGAAACAAGGAATCAATGGGTAGAAATTTTACAAAGCACTAGTGTAGCTAAGAGAATCTGGTAAGTGTTACTGATCAAAATAAGCTATCAAATAAAATTGACTTGCTTATTGTTTCTATGATTACTTTCAGATAAGTTATTTTAATGTTCACGGAACAATCACATTTTAATGAATAATGCTTTCCATAGCTTCTTTGGTAAATTTTCTAATAAAGTATTTTCTAAGCTTGCTCTCTCTTTTATGATAACAGGCTTGAAAAAGCAAATATTTCAGAATGAATTATAATTGGTTATACCACACTTTACTCCGTTGGCTTGGGGAAAAAAAAAGGAATCACCTGGGTAATTATCACAATTCTCCATATCTCTAGAAGGGATTTATGCATTATTAATATAAAAATCTGCCACAACAACATTTTCATTATCAAAAGAAAAGCTGGATTGCTATTATCCACAGAGGAGTACAATAGGCAAACAGGAAATTAAATGCTAGATAGAGATCACTTATGCTCCAGCTTCTGCAAAAACAGTTTAAAATGGACAGTTTCATTCTAGGAATAGAAGGCAATACCAAAACACATTTATGGAAACACCTCTGCCCTCCTGGGTGTGCCTGTCATAGTAGATATTAGGTGCTCTGTACACGTGTTCACTAGATTCTACCTGTGAGACTGAACAGAAATGCCAATTCATGGTACACCTGAGAGAGAAATTGTTATTTTCTACTATTTACATTTTGTAAAATGGCAGGGGGTAGGGGGATTTTAAGTATACACAATGAATCCACCACAAACCACTCAACAATCCAAAAGCAAGGTAACATTGAAAAATGAAGGCATTATTATGGTGTTAAAATTTTCATTATTGAAAACATCACAAGCTAGACTATAAATGGCCTACAAAGTAGAAATCAGGAAAATGTTCAACCCTATTCTTCAAATACATATACTTTTCTCATTGTAGAGCAACAGATATTCAACATAAAACATTAAAAAGTATAGAAAATCATAAAGGAGTGGGAAACCACTTTGAATCTCTAAATTTGGAGGAATTGGCTTCCAATGTTTTTTCTGTTTCTATTTATTTTTCAGTGTCATTTTATAGTATTCGAATCTCATGGAAGAAATCTCAATAAAGTCTAAAGGTGTGACAGCACCTTTTCTAGCATGTTTTAAAAATAGAAAAGTCATCTATTTCTGATAATTTAGACATCAAGTTGTTTAACAGTAAATACGAACTAAATAGTTCTTAATATCATTTGCTGTTCACAATTACACACACACAAGAAGTCATAACCATTTCATTAGCGGATGTTCAGGTATTTCCCAGTCTTCACCAACACAAAAAAGGTATCAATACATACCATTTTAAAAGAACTGAGAGGAACAAAGTCCATGTGAAGGAAAATAAAAACATAAAAGTACAGTAAAATAGTGGCTTAAATTATATAGCTACTCTTGATTTGTGGAATGGACACAAATGAGACTATCTTGTTATCATGTAAGTTACCTTTTTATATTAACATAAATTATAAGAAAAAATAGCTGTATTTACCTTTTCAAAGCCTTCAACAAATGAATGCCCATTTTGGGCAAGGAGAAATTTTACATTTCATTAAATCCAATGTCTGTGGACTACAGTAGGGACAGACCTTCTGCTCTTCTGGATTCTGGCATCTCCTTTCTGGTATTCGCGCTCTGACACCAGCAGGTTTCCCCCTGCCTAGAGAGTCTAATGCTTAAGCTAGAGTTCCTCAATTGCGGTTCTTCTTTTCTTTGAGTCTTACAAAGTCAGAATGCCAAACAGAGGTGAATTATCCACAGAAATTTTAAAGTTTTGTCTAATATGGGCCATAGTCCCACTTAAAGACTTCTTAAACTTCAGAGACTAGCATAAATAATCCCCCAACTAACTTGCTAATAAGAGTATATCCTTGGGATGGGTGACATGGTGGGAGAACTACAGGGACTACACAAGAGGGGAGAAATCAAATACTGTCCAAAAATTCACAACGATGTAAGAAAATAAATAAGAATATGTCCTTGCGGATATCACTTTTTCACAACTTCATGATTGGCAAAATTACTTAACCCCCGTTTTCCCAATTCTAGATGTTCAGAAGCATAAAACTAAAACCAAACAAAAGAGCCTGTTTGCCAAGCTTTTGATTTAAACTACCTTTTACCTAAAATATCAAAACATCTTTTAAGACAGTGGGATGTTCAGAGAAGTTGAGACAACTGTCATTTGACAAAATCTTTAGAGAGTTGCTAGGGGTTAGGGTGTGAATCAGTTGATGGAAATTTGAAGGCAAAGAAGACATGGAACTTGAGACACATTCTAACTTCCTAGAAGGAAGTTAGAGGAAACTGACTTAAAGAAAATATACCCAGCCATATTCCTATAAAGCCAAAGCTTATACCATTTCATTTATCCTTTTGTTTGTTATTTAAAGACATTTAATAGAACTTGATGGGAGTAAAATAAAATCCAAACAAAACAACTAAAGCGTACGTGTAGAAGACTGTACCCACAAGTCAGCATATCTAAAGAGGGTGGCAGAGGGATCTGCTGAGAGTCCTGCATTGATGTGTAAGGAAATGAGAAGTCAGAAGTTTGATCAAAGTGATCTTTAGATGTTTTGAGGTTCTTTTAAATCACATTCAAGGATACAATTTGTGTTTATAACAAACAGAAATGTCATCATTGATAGCACATGACCCCAGCTCTCCCTTGGCTACCTGCAGCAAATTTGACTCCAAACCACCAGGTCCATGGCATGACGGTATGATGGAAGACATGCAGGAAAGTCACTTGGCTATTTTTCTTACGTAGGACAAAAAAGATCTGAAATAATTTAAAGAAAATCAAGTTCATATAAAATCATATAATGATTTATCTAGTATCACAAAAATATCAGCAAAATGCAAACTATCTCACATCATAATTTGTTTGGAAAGAAATGTCTTAGACAATGTTCATAGAAGCAGCTGATTCTCCAAGGAGTGGCTCAAAAGTTAAGCATGTTGAAGGAACTTAGGTATGAGGCTTAGTTATGGGAGAATCAATAAAAAGGTGAAAAGAAATTTTATGCAGATTTAAAAATTAAAGATATAAAGAATATGGCCAAAAATCATTCAAAGAAAGGTTATTGGTAAAAAAATATCCAAGTGGATTGTGAAGTATATGGGAAAGCAGAAGAGTCTTCATTCTTAGGACAGAAATTATTTTACACTGCTTTCTAACAAACCCTAGCAATGCAGATAAGAGATTAAGCCAACTGGAGATAGACTTGCAACAAATCAAAAGTTAGTAAATTATTATTAAAGAAAGGTGAAAGGGGAAACATGGAAAGTGTATTTGGGAAACAGGATGGAAAAGCAAACAAAGCTGCCAAAAAATGAAAAGGGCAATAAAGGAACCATCCAGACTGAATGTACCCAGTAGCTTTTATAAACTCTAAAAAAAGGAGTAAAATGTGAAGTTTTTTCAAAACAATACTCAATAGTAGAATTAAATGTTCAAAAAAGGTTTAAAATTTAGAATATACCATGGATGGGAGAGATTTCTCAGTATGGATTTAAATGGCAGTATTCACAGGAGTATTTGAAAAAAAATACTTTGGGGTAGGACACAGAGGCAGCAAAAGTTTCCTTATGGAAGCTGGAACTGAAAACATGCAAAGCAGAGACAATGAAGCCAAAATTCATTTGCTTATGCACATGGAAGAGAGCAGCATGGCATAACAGAAGAAGCCATAAACCAGCAATCTGGGGTCCTAGCTCCCATGGGTAACAGCATTCCTCTAAGTAAGTAACAACTTCTTGTCTTCAGCTTGTTTCTAGACTCAGGGCTCTGAACTAGGGCAGTAGTTTTCAACCCTGGCTGCAAATTACAATGTTCAAATAGCCACACCTCATCTTTACTCCAGGCCATCTGGCACCGAATCTCTGGAGGAGGGCCCAGGTTTTTCCTTGTTTTCTCCCCTAGTGCAATTAATTCTGCTGTGTTATGAGTTCTGAGAACCTTTAAATTACAGCAGAGGTTCTCAAAGTGTGGGACCTGGAGCAACAGCAGTACTATCACCTGAAGACAATGTTTTGCTAGGAATGCGAATCTTAAGGCCCACCCAAAACCCACCCAAGATTCTGGGGGTGGGGTAGGCATCAATACTAAAATCTGACAACTACTTGGTTTTATGCTCACGACAGTCCTTTCCAGTTCTAACATTATATAGTCAGTTGAGACGGTGAAGTATGCTTGGAAGTATAGCAGTATATATTCTGAAGAGAGAAAACAATTTTCAGTCTTAGATCCAGAACTGATCTCAGGTAACTAAGATCCATATGCCACAGAGATACAATGACTATACAATGGGGACTATCCAGTTTTCCTAACCAAATCTAGTATCAGAGGCACACATCTTTGTCCTCTCTTCATGAACCCTAATCATGCTTCCCTTCGGGCCCAGTCACCCAATCTCAGAGTGATCCTCAGCAAGAGAGGATCCAGTAAACACAGACTTCAGAAAGGCAGGTGAGATGGTTAGGTATTACCAAAATGGCTGATACTCCAGAAGTAATGTACATCTTAGTGAAAATTTATGAATTTTAAAGTATTTCTCCTCTTAAAGGAGTATGAATGACACAGTGTTCTAGTATACAGAATCAAAGTTTCTTTCAAAATGTTCTCTGCTCTTTGCTTCCTGAATTTTCATCACAGAACAACTGCCATCGAGTTATATAAACATGCAGTTTTATGGTATAGGTGACAGTTACATGCTTATCTTCATAAGGTGGTAGATCTATAAGAAAAGCTTTTAAGTTTGCAAAAGACTGAAAAATAAGTTCATCCTCTGTATTCTCTAAAATTACTGATAATAGAAGGTATAAGATAGTAGGACTGCCTGAGATAACAGAAGTCATCAGACAACTGAAACTCTAGCAGTTTACTGTTTCCATTGAGACATCAAACATTTACCAAGTGTGGTGACCACATACTCACAGTATCTAATAGTTCAATAAATTTGGAGAAGTAATAAAGCCAGCAGGTGCGCACCATCTGCCGAAACACACATAGATATGAATTATTTTCATGAAAGAAAATTTTATTTTTTTTAATTTTGGCAAAATACTTGCAACTTAAAATTTACCAACTGAACTATTTTAAAGTGTACAGTTCAGGGGCATTAGGGACATTATATTGTTGAGCAACTGTCACCACCATCCATTCATAGAACTTTTCACCTTACAAAAGTGAGACTGTTGATTAAACAATCTCCTTTCCTCCTTTCAGACAACTACCATTTTGACTGAATTTGACTACTCAGAGTACTTCCAGGTGGCCTCAGATATGTAACTTATGTGAGAATTTCCTTCCTTGCAAGGTCGAATAATATTCCATTGTATGTACCGATGACATTTTGTTTATCCACTCATTTGCCCATGAGCATGGGTTGCCGTCACTTTTTGACTATTGCGAATAATGCTGCTATGAACATGAGTACAAACATATCTCTTTGAGTACCTACTTTCAATTCTTTCAGGTGTATACCCAGTTGTGGAATTATTGGGTCATACGGTAATTCTATTTTTAATTTTTTGAGGAACCAGATAGAAATTTTTTTTAATTCAAAAAGAAAAGCACCAATTGTTATTTTACAGAAAACTACATACCTGACTTTCTTCGATTCTTTCTGGTAATTTTTAGCTTTCTCTCTCAACACATGTAAACTGCTAATTTAGTCATTTCTCATTCTGAGTCCCCAGTCAGTTACAGGGTCCAAAAAGTTTTACTATTAATTTTGAATTTTTCCAAAGGGAAACTTACCCTCAAGGCTGTAGGTGACTGTGAATAGTCAACAATTTCACATCGAAATGAATAACCTGTACCCCAGCCAGACATCACAAACTGCAAGAGAGCACATGCATATTAAAGAAGGAAGTATTTGTTCAACAGCTACAACAAAGGTAGTTTTGACCATGTCCCTTTCTTCTTAGCTGAATCAGCAGTCAACATAGGAGGAAAGGTGGGTTAAAGCAATTACAAACTAGTAACTTACTTGATATTAAAGCAACAAGAATTCATCCACTATTTAAATAGTGTGCTTCTACTAAGGTGTCCATTTCTTGGGATGACTATTCTAATATAAGTGGAAAGCAAAATACTAGGCGTGTTTTGCTTAAATAGCAAGTAGTGCAGGTGCATGCCATCTGCTGGTGCAGAACAAGCACAGGTGGTTTATCTTATGCCCATCTACTATGCCATGCTTATGTTTGAGGGTTCTAAGGAGATAACTCAGATCTGAGTTCAGTATTTTATGGTAATTTCCAATCATCCCAGTTAGTTAGTAAAAAAATGGACAAGCAAAAACTCCTCAACATACTCATAAAATGACTACAACAACTAGGTTTATCCTGTCCTTGGTGGGTAGATATAACATGAAGTAGCAGTCCATGGCTCTTAAAATCAAGATTGACCAAATACAAGACTCAGATATTAGTTTTGCTTTGGATTCACATGACCAGTAAGAGAGGAAAATGTTAACAATAAGAGTGTAATCTGGCAGGCCTTAATTCCAACACACCCACAACGTGATCTTAGGCTAGTGGTGAGAAGAAAAGGCTTATTGTGATTAAGTTCAAACTGTAATTCAAAGACTATATTGACATTCTTTCAGTCTGATGGTAGAAGATCCTCTTTTAAAACAATATCTGAAACTGAAACACTGGGGCGCTAATTCTAAATTAATTCATATATTAAATGCTTGACTTAATCTAGGGCTATGACAATGATTAGTTCTCCAATATTCTCAAAAGTGCCAATATCTTTGCTAGAATGTCTTCTTAGTATAATGCTTACATTATTTTTGTCACTGAAGGACATTCTAGATTTCTATTTTTCATTACTATTAAAGTTAAAATGACAACTTTATTTACAATAAACTAGCTTCTAAAAGCAAGGAATTATGAGACACTATCAGATTATTTTAATGGTGAAAAGAAACAAGGGAGAACAGCTATTTAGACCCAAGAGACAATTTGGTGCCATCTTCACTAAGGCCCAATGAGTTTAAATAACTTGCTCAAAATCCGGGAGCTAGTTAGTAGCATCATTAGGACTAACTAGCCCCTGGTCTCCTGGCTTCCAGGTCTTTTCCTCTCACTGTCCTATAGTAGTCCATAGCCTACCTCTGAAAACATGCTAAGAGCATGTGTTTTCTTTACACCCCATTTCTATGACTCCTTTCCTTTCAGTGACTTATACTCCAGAAAGGACAGTAAACATGATCCACTGGTAATTTTAGAAATAAAGTAGAAGAAAAGTAAGTCCAGACTTCAGGGAGCCCTGTAAGAAATGAGGCCAGGGCAGATTAAGGTGACCTGATCAGGTAGATGCGTGGCAGGACCCAGACTGGAAGGACATATGTGAGAGGCTGTGGTGTCAAGAGAAGCCAGAGGGGCCAAGTTAGGTCCTCATGAGTCCCAGTTATGAGTCCCTCTGCACAGGTTATACTGCAGAGGAAGTAAGTAAGGAGTAGAGGATGAAGAAACCAGCCAGTATTAAAAGAAAAGCAAAGAATCTCAGAAAGGCACATAAGTGAGAGTGGCAGAGGCATGTTAATAACAGAGGGGATGGTGGAGGGGAAGAGAATTCATGTGTTTATTTTGGGGCCCTGGAAGATCCCTATCTTGTTTACTGATGATTAAATGACAGCCTCTTTCATCTACTCCTTTGTATGAGTCTAAGTTCTCTGTCCACCCAAAGTCCAGTTAAAAAAAACCGAAGTAGTCCACCATCTTTTGCTCATCAGAGCTTGCAGAAACCAATGTTCTCCACCATGATGTTAACAACTTGTTACAGAATCAGGATGAGCTTTGATCTCCAAATATTAGTCCTCAGCTTAACTAGTGATGTTACCTTGAGTAAGTTATTTAGTTTCTCTGAGTAAGAGTTTCCTCAAAACTGACATTTATGGATTCATTCCTAGGCACATAGGTTAACAATGGGCAAGTCCCTGTACTTAATGTTACTTTTTTTTTCACAACATGTGAGGCTGTGAGACCATACTGATATCTTCTAAAGAGTTCAGTATCTGGTCTTTACATATAATTTCTTTGGTAAATAGCTGCTCTAGTGAGCTAAGCATCTATAATCCCTTAATTCTTAAAGAATTATTCTTTTAGTTGTCACAGGAAACATAATGAGAGATAAACAGAGAGACTCAGGCAAAATTCCCATTAGGAATACTGAAGACACTTGCCTCATAACACATATACACAGAAAAGAGTACTATGAAAAAATTGTACGTTATCATCACTTTCTTGAGTTCAAAGGGCTTTCGATTCTCCATGAGCTTTGGTCCTAGGGAAGTGACAAAATAGACATAGAGTCCCAGGATGATGGTTTGTGGCAGTGGTGAGGACATGAGAAACCAGTTCTCAACTCTTGGATCTAAAAGAAAAACAAACAAAATATAAGCATACATCCACCCAGCCAAGAGATAACTGACAGCAACCAACATTTCCTTAAGTGAGCACCGAGCTCCTGACATGGACAGTGGACTATGTGAATGATGATCACTAGTATCTTTGGGAAAGGAGAGGGGAATCACCAGGGTAGAGATGCTAAACGTGAGTTACTATCCGGAGGCAAAGGGCAAAGGGAGGTAGTGGTTACAGCAAGTAGGAGAGAATCAGATGGAGAAGCAGTCCAGAAGAGGGGCTGCAACCCCCATTTGAGGGATACAACCAGTTCAAGGCAATTCTGCAGGTAAGAAGTTAGGGGAATTGACACCCCAACATCACCCTCCACTCTCTCTCCAATCTCCTGGGGCTCACCATTGGCTGAACCCACCCAGAAACCAGAGGGCCGTGGAGTAAGCCCATGGATATAATCATAATGGTGTAGCGTAGAGCTGGGAGACAGAAGACACCCAGCAAAGTTCTACCATCCACCTATGACTGGTCAAGACATTTTAAATTTTCTTCATCCATTTTTTATATACAGAAATATGTTTGTGCTTGCTGCATCATAACTTTCTCCTTTCCCTAAAAAAACTGGGACATTTCCATATACACTGTATCACAGAATCATAACATTGAAAGGAATCTTAGCATTACCTAAGTATCTAAAGTATGGATTCTAGGTGTCCAAAATGACATCTAATCAACCTGATATTTTGAATAAAAAAAAAAATTTACCTGATCATTGCTACTTCTAAGTCAGGAGAAATGGAGCAATTAAAAATAGCAACTCAAGATAAAATGTGATGAATTATATATTCTTAAGTGGTTCAGGTATAATTTTACTAAATTGCTTCATGAAGTCAGAACATTATGAAGGTAAATAAGTATGGGCAAGTCTTCAGGTGCATCTGACTCAAAATTGAGATTGCTAACTACCATCACTTTTATCAGTTTGAAAAGAGCCCTTGCTCATGTAAACCACTAAAGATGTTGCAGGAGAGCTCACATTTGACATTCAGATGTACAAAGGCATGGCTGTAGCTATTAAAGATGATTTATCCTGCCCTCAAATGGGCTTCCTTCAAAGACATCAACAGATGCCCTATCTCCAAAAAAAAAAAAAAAAAAAAAAGAAAAAGAAAAAAAGAAATGTCAAAAGGCAGCTCTAAAGCAGACAACCAATATATTTAGGAATTTAATGTATTATAAAAGAAGCCCCATGAACAAGCAGGGAAGGGAGAGGTTACTCAACATACGTTGATAAGAAAACTATGTGGGAGAAAAAAGTGTGTTCTTCACAAGTATGTCCCAAACTATGCAATGAGAGCAAGATATTTAAATTCTTTCTACAAAACAAACAAACAAACAAAAAACATGTGGAGAAGACTCCTGGGAATGCTAGATTAAACAAATTACTTTTCTATAAGATTTTTGTCATTCATATTCATTATGAATTGCCAAGATGGGAACTGGTGGTCTGCAGTGTTTTTCAAACTAATTTGACCACAAACATTGATTTTTTTTGGTAGAATACAATTTAACAGCTTATGGAACCAACAATCTGTGGAACACAATTTGGGAAAGATAGTTCTTCACTAAAATACATGTATAAATCGAATCGTTAAGAATTACGTAGTGATAGGGAACGATAAATCATTTTGCTATATGGCAAGGAGGTAGAAAATATAGAATTTTGTAAATGGTTAAACATAAGGCATGAGAGACAGGTGGAAGTTAAGCAAAACACTGGGGTCTTTTATTTAGATAACTATGTTATCACTAAGACTAGAAATGCAAGGTAAGGCAGACATGGCTTGTGTTTTAGAACACCTTCCATTTGGGATGTCTATAAAACATTCATGTGAACACCCCCAGGCACCTGGATAGATGGGTCTGGAACTATGAAAAGATCTGTAGATGTACATTTGGGAGTTGTCAACACATAAAAGATGAACAATAAAAGTGGTGAAACTGACTTAGGGAACGTGGGTACAGTAAGGAAACTAAGAGGCTAACATCAGAATCTTGAGAACTGAGATTCAAAGGAGGAGTGAGAGGAGAGAAACTGTAAAAAAGACTGAGAGGGAATGGCCAGCGAGGTAGAAGAAAAATATCCAAGTGAGATATGCTGTAGCCAAAGGAAAAGTGGATTTTGGGAAGGAGTTAAAAGTATCATATGTGTCAGAGAGGAAAAGAGAAATCTGGATGGAAAAGTCGCACTGAATTTAACAAAAGGAAGTCATTGATGCTCTTAGCAGGAACAAGTTTAATAAAGTATCATGCACAAAATAGAAATCAGGCAGAAGTTTGCTGACAGACATTCATAAAAACACAAAGTTCTTAAAATTTACCAAGTTTTTTCTCATATTAAGATTTGTCACAGTTTTTAACTCGGGAAAAGCTATGAAATCAGCTACTGGGCACACATCATGAAAGTCTTTTACTGCTTCTGTTAGTTCCCCTTGCTTTCCTTTAATAATGACAAGTTATGTGGGACATCTTGGAGCCAAGTACAATTAAAACAGAACTCTCCCCACAGGCCTGCATCTCACCAAGGAAGTCTCCATAATGAAAAATTGATATACAATCTGAGACCAACAGACAGAATTAGAACTGATCAAACTTTGCTGGATTTATTCTATCAGTGGGTAATTCAAAGCTTAAATACATGAACATCATAAACCATATCAATATGTCTCCTTATTATCTCCAATGAATTCAAGTTACTTAAAACCAGTAGCAAGGATACCCTCTGAATTACCTTTAAAAGTGATAGTATAATTTTAATTTTTCGGATAGTATAATTTTAATTTTTCTTTGCAAGCAATTTAAATGTTTCTGCTATTAAAAGACATCACATGTATAATTGAAAAGTAGGTTTTCTGTAAATGCCAGTAAAGAAATTCCTCAGGTAGAGATTATGTATTTATTACTCTTTCATTGACTCAACAAGAGGCAAAACAAATCAAATGACATCACCTTTCTGGGCTTCCGCTGGTACCAGCAGAAAGAAAACAAGTCAGGAAAAGCATGCTGGGCCAGTACAGGAAGCAGAAGAAAATAATTTTAAGACAAATATTTTTTTCCTGCAACTTAACATTTTAAGAACACACCTTTAAAAAAAAAAAATCCTGTGTGTGACTTTCAAGTTCTACAAAAGTTTTAAAAATCATTATATTTTGGGGGAAAGCAGGTTAATTTAATTTCATGTTATTTTTAAAGCAAACAATAAAACAAAACACCAAGCTTTTTAAATCCTATTTCAGCAAAGTTCTGCAGTCAGCCAGGTTGGGTGCGGATCCGGGTTGGCCGACAGACTAATAATATGACCTTGGGCCTTAGGTTCTCTGTGCTTAGTTCCCTCATCTATGAATTGGGTAGAAAACAGCATGTATCCATAGGGGATTAGTGAGTAATGGTATGTCAGGAGGCCAGTGGTATGTCAGGGGGTCGGCACAGCCTAAGTGCTTAGGAAGCACTGCTACTGTTCCTGCGCAGGACTCAATTATGTCAGCACAGCAGAGTCACCTCTGGGGCATTTAAAAATCAAATGGACAAATATTGACTCTGATCCAGCTGAATCCAAATCCTATGTTTTAAGTCCCAACCAAGAATATTTTGAAAAATGCTGCTGAGGTGACTGTAACAAGCTGCCTGAGTTAAATACTGTTAGCGGGGGCGGGGTGGGGGGGGGATGGAGGGGTTCTCCCTTCACCTACATTCAGGTCCCCAGCATCCCTCACAAGGCGTAGATGTCCTTTATGGGGTCTCCCTGATCCACTCAGCTATAGTCTGTCTTCCACACAAATGTCAAATTCACTTTCTAAATGTACAACTCTTCTCAGACTACTCCTTTTCTCTCGACAACAGTTTCACCTTTGCCAACAGGGAGCCCACTTCCCTGTAAGGTAGTGGGTCCCCCAGTAAGTCATCTATAAGTCAGGTGTGGGTGGTGACTTGATAAGGGGGTGGGGGAGCGGACTGCTCTTTGAGATTTAAAAGTTAATTCCGACTCAGTCGTTATCACACAAATTGCAAGAAGTTCAGGGCTAAGGTGAGTTGCTTTTTCCAGAAACAAAATGCTAATGAGGGAAGGAGTGTTTCATGAACTTTCTATTAGGAACTGGCATTGAGTTTAAGTGTCATGAGTAGAGGTAAGATTAAAGCAGATGACAGAAAGATAGAATCCACATCCCATTGATCACTTATTAGTAGCCTAGTAATTCATTTCAGAGAGAGAGAGAGAACACACAAGGGAAGTTCAAGTGCCACATACATAGAAGATTAATGAGCTTTTCCACCAAATCCTTGTAAGAGAGTTCTCTTCTTAAGTAGCATGTACTATCTCAAAGAATATACCCTTTAAAATTCCAAGCACCAATAAGATGAAGAAGCTGAAAGGAAAAGCAAACATGTACCTTTAGGACTTTATCAAGTACTAAAGGTTCAGATGGCAGCATTCTTACTCATACACTATCTTCTTGCAAAAAGAAAAAAAAATCACAACTAAGTTAGAAAAGTTATTAAGATCCAAATATGAGAAAAATTACTTTTTAAATATTAAAAATACTTTCATTTCTCTACCTTCCAAAAAACTACTATAGCATCATTTTAAAATTCGATATTTCATATCTCAGAATCATAATAAATCCTCTTATAGTTTATGTATTAATCAAACGACTGAAAAAAAACTCTGTAGCTGTGGAATTTTCCACAAGAAATACTATGGATAACAATCAGAAAGCCAATGAATATCAGTAAATTTCCCTAAGGCTACTTAGGATTAGGGACAAAGCCAAGTATACACTTGAAATTCTTGGCCCGTGATCATAGGTTTAGACCTTCCCAGGGTAAGCAAAGTAAAACTCGAATAAAATAGCCAGAAATGATGCCTAATGGTTCTTGGAGATCAATACCACACTAAGCAGATGCAAAAACTCTCTTGTTATACCTGACAGTGTTCTCATAAAGTTCTAACTCTCAGGACAAAACATGTTAACCCTTCTAGACCCCAATAAAAAGAAAAGTTATGAAGAAACTTTTCTTTTAAAAAGCAATATACTATACAAAAGTGTTTTACAATTAAAACGTTTTATCATCTGTAATAACCACCACAACCATTACTATATGCTTTGGGATACTTCCCAAATAAGAACGCACTTTCATGAATATTATCTGGTACCTGGTAGGAACTGTTCTCATCTCTGTCTTGCTAACAAAGAAACTAAGACCCACAGAGGATATATAATTTGTAGTAGTGTCAGGACTTCTCACTATACATCCCATAACTTTTTCTGTCTCCCAAGACTTCAGATTAGCCTAACTTCAGATATTGACTCTCTCTTCCTCTCATGCTTTCAGAACTATGTCTTTGCAACACAATTCCCAGGGCTCTCCTTGCTGCTTCCTTTATCACCTCCAGCCTTTGTTATTCCATTTTCTGACCTAGTGTTATTCATCTTTTCAATGTAAGTATTCCTAATAAAAAGTAGGTGATCCATGGATAAAAGTACAAGTAAATTCTGAAGTAAGTCATTTAAAAACACTTTATACTGGTAATAAGAGATATTCACTACCATCGAAATCTATTTGGTTCTTGAATTAGGATATTGATTACCTGTATCTCTTGGGATCCTGCATTAGGGGTAGTGAATAGCAAGAACTGGATAGCAAGTGATATGTTCTTACAAATAAGTGCATTTCAAAAAATGTACTCAAGTCTATTTCGTTCTTAACTACAAATGGCAAGAATTCGGCAGTGATATACCTCTATGATGAAAAACAATAAAATAGGGTCTCCCTGGTGGTGCAGGGGTTAAAGTTTCAGCACTGTCACGCTGTGGCCAGTCACCATTCCTCCGCTGTACAGGGAGCTGACCCACATAGCATAGCAGACCTCTCCTGTCTTGCCCACTGCTCCCCTTAGCAGTGTATTTCAGTGGATCAGCCTATTCTGCTCCCCACTCTGCCTCTGGTGAATCCTCTCACTCCACCCCACCTCTGGCCTACACCCCAGTTCTTATGTGCATAAATAAATAAAAATAATTTTTTTAAAAAAGTATGGAGAGACAGAGATAAGTAAATAGAAATTATCTATAATCCCACCACACAGTGATAACTAGAAATCCTCATCAAAGAAATGTATGGGATGTGTTATAACCTGCCTTCATTAAACATATTTTAAACTTCTCGTCATGGCATTAAATATTCTTCTATGATGCTGACTTTTTTTAGTGGGCAAGGGAGGAAAAGGCAAGCATTTCAGAATCATGCAGGGGTTATCCTAGGAAACACTCCTAGTCCTTCCTGATACAGCCTTGGGGGTGCAGCCCCTCCCTTTCAAGAATCATCAGGGACAGAGTCATTATTGGCTCATTTCACTTTAGGAGCATTAGGACAGAATCAAGCCTGAGTGTAGTATGCCTCCAAAATCACCTTTAATAGCTACTGACTTGAAAGGTACCATCATTTATTAACCAATTCCCTTCACTGGGTATTAAAGCTATTTTCACTATTATAAACATTGTAATAAACATCTGTGTAGCTCTATCTTCGCACATATCTGAAATGAAATTTTTGACACTTCCTCTTGATTAATGAGTAATAAAAATCAATATTTGGGGGTGCCTACCAGGGAGGGCATTGGAATCTCTCAGTCTGTTTCAATGAAATCTTATTAAATACAGGAATCTAATATCAAAAGGAAGAATGAACCTCAATTAGGAAATTTGGTTACTTACCAGCACCTTTGATCCAATTATCATAAAGACGCACAGTTCTGGATGTAAGATCACTGAAGGCCATTTTCCACAGGATTTACTGGCTCTTGCAATGGGTTCTTCAGCAAAGCAAACAAACAAAACAAAAAATGAGGTTGCATTTGTGATCTATAAATGCAAATAAAGCCAAGTTTCTAGTAATACAATATTAAAATTGTTAAAAATTTAATAAGAATAACTGGCAAAGCAACAAAATTTTACCCTGGGTAAATGCATTAGTGAGCCACATTAAACTCTGATGTAGTTGCAAGCATTTAGAGTCTTCATCATTGAGAATACTGCTTACTTTGCTGAAAAAAGTGGACATTCTATACGTGAGATACAAAAGGAGTAAATGACTGTGACAACTTTCAAAGGAGTATTTCTCTCTTATGGGAACAAGGCAGATTAGGAATGAACTCCCCTGGCAATGCTGAAGTGAAAACCCAGGAGAAGAAAGTCAAGAAGATATACAAACATTAAGAGAAACTACTCTGATTGAAGACTTAGAGCTGATCTTCAGACCTAAAAGGTCGTCTCTATGCATGTCTATAATTTAAGTGGAAAAGAGGTAGAATGAAGGAGAAGAAGATCTACTATGAGACAAAGAGAAGCTACCTAATTTATATAAACAGAAAGAGAAGAGTAATTGAGGGGGGGAAACCTTATGATAAAGAAGATCAGGGAGGAAAAACTAGCTCTATTATATATTTAAATATGTTCTGAATCTTTAATAATTAAAACATCATGACACCAGCATATGAAGACACAAAGAACCAGGTTAGAACAACCAGAAAAACAATAGCTACCTTTGAGAATTAGAGCTGCATTTTATGAATTCTAAGGTGTACACTTTCCTACGTTTTAACATCTCTGAAATCAGCATACATCTTACAAATGGATGGTATATATTAAAAGAATGGTGTATTTGATTTAAAGTCATATAGTGGAAAGGTGAAATAGTTCTGGAGAGGGATGGTGGTGATGCTTGCACAACAAATTAAATGTACTTAATGCCACTGAACCATACACTTAGAAATGGTTAAAATGGAAAATTTTGATGATGTTTATTTTATCAGAATAAAAAAAATTCTCTAGGATTGCAATAGAAACATTTAGGCCTTCTAGCCTTCTAGAATAAAGCCATTTCAGAATATAAATCCATTTAAAAAGACATTTGGTACATGACAAAGCTGTTATCTCAAACTACTGGATGCTGAATTACTAGCAGTTATTCACTAGTGTGGTACAACTGGATAGCCATCTGAAAAAAAGATTGGATTCAAACACACTACAACGGTATAGACTCTAAGACGACCAATGATTTAAGTAAGAAAAATAGAATCATAAAAGTACTAGATGAAAACATGGGAGAATACGTTTATAGTCCTGGAATAGGAAAGCTCTTTCTAACCTTTACTTGAAAAAATAACATATATGGGACTTCCCTGGTGACACAGCAGTTAAGCACCGTGCTGTGGAGCTGTCAGCAGTTATGACGTGAGTTCGAGGCCTGGCAGGGGAGATTCCCACATAGCACGGCAGACCTCTCCTGCCCTGCCTGCTGCTCCCCTCAGCAGTGTATTTCCGATGATCTGCCTATTCTGCTTCCCACTCTGTCTCTGGCGAACCCTCTCACCACCCCACGCCTCTGGCCTGTACCCCAACTTGTATATATAAATAAATAAATCTTAAAAAATATAACATATATGAAAAGACTAACAATTTTAACCATATGAAAATCAAGAAGAAACAAAGTGAAAAAGCAAATGACAAACAGGCAAAAATATGATCCTTTCATATCACAGAAAAAACGTGCTACTCTCCCTAATACATAGAGTTCCTAGAAATTGATAAGAAAAATAAGCCAAGAAAAAATGAGCAAATTACAGAAAAAAAAAGAAACACAAATGGCTCCTGATCATATGAAAAGCTGCTTAAGTTTAATCACAGTAAGAAATCAACAAAATTATACTGCATTGTATGGGCCAAAGTCCCAACATTTTTATTAACCAGATTAAATTAAAATCCAAAAAAGTGTTAATTCTGTTGACAGGACTGAGGGAAGTTCATACCTTTCTGGTAGTAGTATAAATTAGTATAACTCTAATTAGTAAGGGCAATATGGCATCATGAGTAAAATACATATATATTTTTTTACCCAGCAATCCTACTTCTAGAAACTTCTGTAGATATACATACACATATATGCAGAATGATAACACACATGTACACTTTTACTGTTACTTAACATGGGCACCTCACTGGTAGACATAGAATGGGAAGCACCTTATTCTATTTGGGGAAAGTAGAGCAATATCTTCTAGTTAGAAGCAGAACTGGGACCTTAACCAATTTGAAACACTTGAAGGTATAAAAGTACAGTAATGGAGATGCTAGAAAAGTCATGGTTCTCATGTCTGTGAAGCAGAAACATTAAAAAGTCAAATACATTAGACAGATCAAATTTCCACACCTCCGGGCCTCCCCGGTGGCGCAGCGGTTAAGTGCTGCGCTGTGGAGCTGTCGGCAGCAGCGACGCAAGTTCGACGCCTGGCTGGGGAGAATCCCACATGGTGTGGCAGACCTCTCCTGCCTCACCCGCTGCTCCCCTCAGCAGTGTATTTCTGATCTGCCTGTTCTGCTACCCGCTCTGTCTCTGGTGAGCCCTCTCACCGCCCCACGCCTCTGGCCTGTACCCCAGCTTGTATGTATAAATAAAAAATAAATCTTAAAAAAAAAAAAAATTTCCACACCTCCATTAAGGGCAGAAGGGAGGAGGGAAATGCTACTGGAAAGGAAAAAAAAATGGCTCCTCCACAGAGTTCAACCTGCCTCCAAAAGCTCAGAAATAAGTAACCAGATTAAACAGGAGCTTGTTCATGGGGTGTTGGAGCTGGTGTTCCTTTGCCCAGCACCTGCAACCAACCCGTGAATTCTGCTCCTTGTTTTTGACAGTGTCACTAGGTGAGTGGGTTATTTGGTAAAGAAGGGACTTAATGTCACCAGATTAGCTTCTTTAGGCCTAAAGTAAAATGTCAACTTTACCTTTTTTTAAGATTTATTTATTTATGCATGCAAGAGTTGGGGTGTAGGCCAGAGGTGTGTGTGGGAGTGGGGGTGGTGGTGAGAGGATTCATCAGAGACAGAGTGGGAAACAGAACAGGTAGACTGACTGAAATACACTGCTGAGGGGAGCAGCAGGCGAGGCAGAAGAGGTCTGCTGCATCATGTGGGTCAGCTCTCTGGCCAGGTATTGAACTCCTGCTGTAGTGGCTGGCTTGATAGTGCTGAGACTTAACCCCATGCACCACCAGGGAGGCCCCAAAACATCAATTTTATTTTTTTATTTTTTTAAAATATATTTTTATTGTTATTTATGTTTTTTACATTTTGTATTCCCCTTGGGTAACCCACCACCAATTCACCTGTGATCCATCTCCGTGGTCCCTTGTGTCCTTTTCTACTCCATTTTGTGCCCTTATCCTCCCCTCCCCCTACCAGTCCCGGCTTCCCGCTGAGTGTCTCTCTCCTATTTGGTTTCCTTACAGTCCTGTTATAAGTGAAACCATTCGATATTTTTCTCTTTCTTTCTGGCTTATTTCACTGAGTATGATCCCCTCTACAAAACGTCAATTTTAAATGTGAGAAATGTGCCTGCTGGACAGAGAAGGCCCTTCTCACAGGGCAGCTTATTTGAAGACTCTTAAAAGCCGTAAGACTTTTTTTTTAAGATTTATTTCTTTATGCATACAAGCTGGGCCAGAGGCGTGGGGTGGTGAGAGGATTCACCAGAGTCAGAATGGGGAGCAGAACAGGCAGATTGACGGAAATACACTGCTGAGGGGAGCAGCAGGCGACGCAGGAGAGGTCTGCTGTGCCATGTGGGAATCTCCCCTGCCAGGCGTTGAACTCGTGTCACCATTGCCGACAGCTCCACTGCCCCGCGCTTAATGTCAGCACAAAATAGATACTGTCCCAGAACAAAGGGAGTGTGCTTGAGGGGTCTGGTCACTTTGTCCATTCTGTTTAAATCTATGTCAACATTAACCCGAAGGCAGACTCATCTGGGAACACTTCCTGCTGGAATTCACTCAGATGATGAGGGACTGCATTAGGAAGTACCTGGCAAGAGTTCAGAAAACTATCTCCAGGTGGATACTCGGATGTGGAGATCTATCTAAACCTTATATAATATGCCAGGGATGCTGCCCCTGAAGGACAGAGTGGTAGAGTCAGCATGTGGTTTTCTAGGACTTGTCAATGGTCAGGACAGGGCTCAGTGGTTTTCCATTTCTCTGAATGTTCAGGAGGTTGTTTCCCCAATGATCTCTTTTCTTTGGAAAATGAGACACTGGGAACAAACTTGCAAAAACACATTGTCTAACCACAGGTGCTGCTCAGAGACACACAAACTGAAGTGAGCTACGGGAAGATACCATCATAGGAAAGGATTCCAGGGTGCACTGAGGACTTCAGAGGAAGACCCCAACAGCTGACTTTCTAGTAGACAGTCATGGCTGGCCTCCGATGGGGTGATGGTTTGAAATTGCATTCTTGTGCAAAGCAAGGGGGGAGGGAAGGACAGCGCAAATCAAGCTATTTCATAGAAATAGAAACTGCTCATTGGCCACCTGGTAAGGGAGACACCCCTTCAAGTGCAGAAGGTGTAGCAAGGGATGAAAGCAGGGGCAGCTTGGTGGGGAAAACGGAGACATGAACCTGACTCATTAGAATGGGCAGGTGACCCTCAGAGCGGGTCAGGATGGGGTGGCGAGACCTCAGCTGTGGGCTGGTCAAAGAACTTCCCCGGGAAGCATGGAAGCCATTCTCTCTTCAGGGTTATGACCCTACAAACCCAGTGTTCACATGGAGTCTTCCCAATTGCCATCTGGGGGTTTTAAAAACCCTGAAATTAGAATTCAAAAGACACAAAGATTGCTAGGGGAACTTTCACTTAGATACTAATTCATGTGCTTCCTGTGTATTCCCCTCCCCACCTGTTTTTTCACAGGAGCCAGTTCCCCTCAGTCCCTCTGTCGTTTAGCAGAAACAAAGCCTCAAAGAGGTTGTGAGTCTGAGTGCTGGACAAAAAGATCTGGGTGTCTAAATTTCTTCTGTTCCCATAATTCGGAAAGACCGAGGCTGGGGGAAGGGAATCAGAAACTTTTAAGTATAGTAAAATGCATGGAATGTCTCTAAAGTACCATTCGTTTAAACAAGAATTTCTTCATCTTAACAGTATCAATATTTTGGACCAGATAATTCTTAGTTGTTGGAGTTGTCCCGATCATTTCTCCTTGGTCTTTCCCTTGTCATGCCCATCTTTTTTTTTTTTTGCCACCTCCCTTCATTTAATAACTAAGCTGTACAAATTGCCTCAGAAATGAAACAGAAGTTTGAAAGACAAAGTTTCAGACTGGCTTTTGAGTTACAATGCCTTAGGCACTTAGCCATTACAGAAGAACTCAAGGGCACAGACAAGAGAGCTGATGTTTCCATGCCTTCTAGCACGGAACTAGCACTTGGCTTGGGGGAGCTGAGAGTCAAAGGGAAAGCAATCAGTGTGGAGTTCAGGAAGGAGGGCAATAAGCCCTGGCGAGGTGCCAGGTAGGATTATGGGAACAGAGTGCAGGCTGGGTCAGGCTCTGTTGCTGGGTAAGCTTAAACAGGTGACTGATGGCATCTGAGGCAGCCATAGAGGAGTTTCTTTTGTTCCAGCCTAGTGCAAGAGCAGTAGCAAATCTCCTAAGGACCCTGCACAGGCATGGAAGCCAAGGACCTGCAGAAAATCAAGTCTTTCCCTAGCAATAGTGTATACTCACAGACAAGTGGCCAAAGACCTGAGAGGACACTGGATTATCTAAAGGGATGGCACTGTAGACAGAGGACATGAGAACTAAAAGGTGACTCTTCTCAATTAACTTGACATTACATAAGCTTTTTCTGACTTGCTGAGAGGGAGAGGGATGCTTACATTAGAGTTGACTGAAAGAGATTCCTACCACCTCAAAAAATAAAGAAAAAGAGTTGGAATAAACTGAGTGCCAATCAACAGACTACAGATAAAGATGTGGTGTATATATGCACAATAGAATATTACTCAGCTGTAAAAAAGAAATAAAAAGATGAAATCCTGCCATTTCCTACAACACGGATGGACAGAGAGCACGATGCTTAGTGAAATAATTCAAATAAACACCATATAATTTCACTCATATGTGGTAATTAGAGAAACTTAACAAATGGATGAATTAAATAAAACAAAAATAAACAGTCAGATTATAAGACAGACAGTGGTTACCAGAGGTAAATGCAAAGGGGTGGGTAAATCAGATAAAAGAGGTCAGTTGTGTGGTGAAGGACAGGCTTGAGCTTTTAGTGTTGAACCTAATGTCGTATAGACAGATGTTCACCTTTTAATGATGCAACTTCATACTCATAATGCAATGCTACTTCAACTAAAAAGATAAATTAAAAAATTATGCTATTAAGAAATAAAATTTTGTTCTGACATAGCTGACTTTGTCAAGTGAGATTTGAAACCACTTACTTTTGGTATGGGATCAGGTCAGTACAATTTTTCTCTCTTCTATATCCCTATATCAGTGGTTGCCAGGGGTGGTTGATAATTAGAATTACCTGGAGAGAAATTTGGATTCAGTTAGTATGTGTAGGGAGATTCTGATGATGGACCAGGCTTGGGAACCTCTTCTTAATACCACATAATCCATTCTCAGACATGAACACCTCCCACAACCTGAAGAACAGGCATACATTTTTTTGACAAAGGATTCAGTTAATGAATGTAATTTTATCAGTTAATGATAAGGCATGGGGTTAAAAAGAGAAGGAATAGGAAATGTGATCAATACTGGTAAAAATTTCTTTAGTGGTTCAAAACAACTTGCAAAAGATGTGAAATTTGGGAGCAAATCTGAAGAGTCAGCACATATACCTAAGGTGTAAAGAAACTAACGTCTTAATTTTGAGGGAAAAATAAACATGAAGTTCTCAAACATCTGTGAAAGAGAAGACTGTTGCTACGTCTTAGGCTTTAATAAATTAAAGAAAATATAAGCCTGATCTTTTAAGAAAACAAGACTGATCGTGACAAATATCAAATAAAGATACCAGTACTTCCTATTGCTTTCCTATGTGAATAACAGAGCACTCAATACACCTTAAGTAGTAAAGGGATGCATTATCTCAAAGAAAAAGAAGTCCAAAGGGAGAGAAATTTCTTCTGAGTTGGCTAATTTCTGGTTTGTCATTTTTGGTGGAAAATGGTGGTGGCAGCCATTCCACCCAAATCCACAGTCATATAGGAAAGCACACAGCTTCAGGAAGAAAGGAGGAGAGTGAAGTAAGGGAGAAGAGTAGTTGGCCCTCTAGTAAGAAACAATGTCTGCTGTGAGTATGACTTGAGATGACTCTGCAGTGACATTTCAAATAACTAAAGTTCTGCCAGCCTGAGCCCAAACATCTAAGAACCCTCTGCTTGTCCTAGTGATATGCGTTCATGATAAACTAATACTGGTTTTTGTTTAAACAAAACATGAATAATAAGTTAAGCATGCTTTGCAGCACCATTTAAGACTCTCTACTGATTTTTATATATTTGCCCTTTATAATTATCTTGTGCCACAGTCTTTTTAACGATACAGATAACATACTATAAATCTATAAGCAGAGAGCACAGGGTTAGACTCATGTAAGTTATACCACTTCTATGAACTCATGTTCTGAATTGTATCTAGCATGTTTAAATAAAATGGGTGATTTCCCATCCTCCAAAACACTGACTGTGACATATTAAGACTCTCTCCATATGAAAACACTCAGGTCTCCCCTTCAATCAGGTTTAAGAGTTGTAATTTTCAGGTCAAGCAGGACCTCAAAACAAGTGTCTCTATCAACCCCTCCATTCATTACTATTCCATTATTCATTCCATCTTGATTTTTTAACTTCTTTTCTTTCCCTTAATAGAGGAATCTATTAAAATTAGATGCCTCTGAAAAAATGTGACATTCTATATGCATGACCTGTCAGACTGAATCAGATTGCATTTCTGTTTGGCTCAAGCTCTGCAGCATAATCATGATTCGTGAGTTTGAGCAAAGAGGCAGACAAACTTTAGTTTAGATGTTTATTTGACAATCTCAATATGTTAATATGACAACTTGCTAGAAATGAAGGAGTAGTAGAAATCAGTGGTGTTAGCAACAGGCCTACTAGGAAATACAATTCATGTAAAACCTTAAGCACAATGCTAAATGTGCTATTTATTACGCTTACTATTACTCTTCAGAGAGGACCTCTCAGCTTAAGCAGAGTGATCAGTATCCAATTCAGCATTCTATAATTGGAGAGATAAGACAAATTAGAGAAAAGTCAAAAAACCTTGAGGGTAAATATGGAACCTGTTCAAATCATCAGCCGGTGTAAAACTCAGCACTAGGCAGTAGAAAGTAGGAGGGTGAAGACCATGCCCTACCCACAGGCAACCTCAATATCTGAAAAGACTCTAGAAAATAGAATGAGTAATTCTATTACCAAAAACCTGTACATATTATAGTGAACACCAGGACTTGCTTCTCTGTCAGAAGATATGATTTAATATCTATTTATAACTAAGTCTTAGTACAATGCCTTGAGTAAAAGAGATGCTTAATAATTATCTGATGAAGGAATTTTTCACATTGTAAACAGATAAACAAGACAAGGCAAAGGGACCAAACCAGCTTTCCATCTCTTAGCTTTCTTTTCCACTTATTTTTTGCCCAACAAATGCAATATTGTCATTCATTTTTTAATCGAAAGTATTTTTTCGGCATCTGTAATTGTGTAAGGAAGTGCTAAACAGAATACATTGTTTTTTTTTAATGGTCCCTAAATTAAAAAAAAAATTCAACTTGGCAGAAAAAAGTAAATGCCTAAACAGACACCTAACACACAGGGATATTAAAGCCTTCAGAATTCTGAAAGTTGACATCTAACACGTGTGATCCAGAAGAAAAGTCATAATGGAGGAGAGGATACGTGAGCGGAGTACAAAGAACACGATTTCAATAAGCCAAAGTGTGGGCACCTGGGAGAGAAGAGAAGCATGCATTGCAAGTAGAGGGATCTCCCAGGGAAAATTCATTCACTGTTTTATTTAACCAATTATTATTTTTAAAAGCTTTATTTTTATTTTTTTTTAAAGATTTTATTTATGCATGCAATAACTGGGGTGTAGGCCAGACGTGTGGGGTGGTGAGAGGACTCACCAGAGACAGAGAGGGGAGCAGAACAGGCGGATCTACTGAAGTACACTGCTGAGGGGAGCAGCGGGCGAGGCAGGAGAGGTCTGCTGGGCCATGTGGGAAGGCTCCCTGGCCAGGAATTGAACTCATGCTGCAGTGGCTGCTGATAGCTACATAGTGCTGAGACTTAACCCCTTGCCCCACCAGGGAAGCCCTAACCAATCATTCTTAAGTACACTTTTATGCCAGACGCTGCTTTTGGTGCAGTGGTATATTAGGAAACAACAAAAAATCTTGCCTTCATAAGTTCTAGAAAGGCTCCGGGATGTGTTAGTTCATTTGGTAATGTACAGGGTTAATAAGGAGAACAATAGAAAGATCAAGACTGGAGAGTTCCATTCTGGTGGCAGTACTAGATTATAGATGAACTAAAAACCAGGTTAAAGATATTTTTGGACTTAGTTCTGTTAACAATGAAGAGTCATTATAGGTTTCGCAATCAGGGAGTTTCTTCATAAAAAGTAGTACTTGGAAAGATTAACTGGTTGGTAGAGTCCAGGGCTAGGTGACTGAGGGTGTGGCTCAGAAGCAGGGGGAACAATTACGCAACTATTGCGTCCTGTTGGGAAGGATTCACATAAGCATCACTTCCTCCGAGATATCATCACTGATTCAACCAGCCATGAGCACCAAAGTATTCTTATAATAATGTTTCATCTATGATGGCACTTAATTGCATGTATTATAAATTTCTGTTTATACATTCTTATCTTCCTACTCATCAAAGGGAAGAGAATGTGCCTCATTATCTTTGTGTTCCCAGTGCCTAGACTAGTGTCTGGCATAGAGAAAACATCTGTGGTGTGAATGAATAATCAAGTGTTTTGGATTGGATTCTGTTCCTTTAAATTTCATAGGTTGAAGTCTAATTCCTAGTACCTCAGAATGTGGCCTTATTTAGAGACAGACAGGATCTTTGCAGTGGCCATTAAGTTAAAATGAAGTCATTAAAATAGACACTAATATGACTGATATTCTTTAAAAAAAGAGGAAATTTAGAGACAGACATACAAATAAGAATGCAATAAAAATACAGGCAACTATCTACAAGCCAAGGAGAGGTATGGCACAGATCTCAGAAGGAACCAGCCTCTGCCAATCTCTTCATTTTGAGTTTGTAGCCTCCAGAACTGTGAGAGAAGAAATTTCTATTGTTTAAACTACCCAGTTTGTGGTACCTTGTTACAGCAGGATAGCAAACTAATATAAGTGAAAACATTCAAGCAATTTGGAGAAACACCCAGAATCAGATCTCAGTGTTAAGGTAACCATTAACCATAAATAAAAAGAGGTGATAACATGACAGCATAATAAATTTCTGAAATTTCTGCGATAAGTAATATATGAAGAAACCTAGTAAAGGAAAGTATCTGAAACAATATGCACATTTAGGAACTAGAAAGAGAAGCCAGTGACAAATATAAGACGCAACAGTTAAGAAATCACAAAATAAAGCTGTCTGGTAGAATCTCCCTCCAAACACTGAAAAAAGTAAACCAAATGGTTTTAAAAAATGCCTACAAGTTTTACAGAAGCAACCACATAAAGAAGGGGCATATCTTCTAAATCTCAAAAAGGCATGTCTCTAGAAAGACTCTGGAGCAAGGGTACTCAGAATATGGAAAAACTCCTACCCTAACATGGCCTCTCCCCCACAGCTGAATCAGTGATGCAAGAGAATTCTTATAAGGACTAATAACCCTACGCCTTCCCTTCTCCAGCTGGGATTAGAAAAACAGGATAGGTTCTCAAGATGGAGGCTCTACATTTAACTGGTGAACAGATAAAGAGGACCTAGAGATGTCCCTTGGGGATGGACATAGCTGTGAGGTGGAGTGATTCTTCGTACAAAAATTAACACTTTAAAGTGAGAAAAAGACCAGATGCAACTTGCATTTTCCCTTTACATATCCTCAGTCTATAAAAAACATATATGTATAGATTGAAATTCTCAGCTCTCAAATTGCAGTCGAGTGAAGAAAAACAAACTAGGCTCAAAAATACTCTGGGAAAGTGACCACAAGGTACTCATCTAATGTCACAGCAAATACAGTCTTGACCAGAGGTGTCCACATAGTCATAAAATGAAAAAGGTTTATCAGAAAATTTCACAAAGAGATTATTTTTTTTAAGTCTGAAACAAGAAAAACACATAGTGAACAATTCAATCAAGGGGGAAAAAATGTAATTAAAGTACTAAAAGAAAATTCTCCACAAGTACCCTGAGTTAAAAACATGTATTCATAAAATGATTTAAAAAGAAAAAAAAGAATGAAATGGACTGGAGAATGTAGAACTAAGGACACAAAGTGAGGACCAAAGCCTCATTATACCACTAATAAACAAACAAGAAACAAAATAATCATGCTAAACAATGACTTCCCGATATAGAAAAAAGGTTCAAATCTTGTTGAAAACAACAAAAGTTAAAAAACAGAGAAAAGTTTCTAGCCAGGGTAAAGATGAACCAATATAAGAATAATTGGTATTTTTAAACTACAAAAACTCAACAAAAGAAAATGTAGTAATATTCAAATAAAATAAAATTTCTACTGACTTTACAAATTGAGAAAACTAGATTATAAGAAAAGCTGATGCATAACACTCAATATAAAGACAAATTCTAATTAAATAGATGACCTGAAAGAATTTAAAAAGTGCAAATATATAGGAAAAGCAACTCAAAGAAGATCTAAATAAATGGAAAATTATACCATGTTCATGAATTGAGAGGTTCAATATTGTCAAGATATCAATTCTCCTCAAATTGACCAATACAATCCCAATAAAAATCTCACTGAACATATGACCCAGCAATCTTACACTTTGATTATTAACCTAAGAGAAATGAATACTTATATTCATATAAAAACCTGTATACAAATGTTCATAGTGACTTTATTCATAATCACCCCAATTTGGAAACAACCTAATATTCCTGAATTGATATAGTACATTTACTCAATGAAATGTTACCCAGCAATTTTTTTAAAAGGGGAGTGCTGATAATCAGAGTATGGATGAATTTGAAGTAAGTTCATATTATATGAAATAAACTAGAGTGGACAGACTACCTAGGAAGTGACTCCATTCATAACATTCTGGATAATGCAAAATTACAATGAGAGAACAAACCAGGTCAGGCAGGGAATGGAGGTAGGGGGAAGGGTTCATTTAAAAATCACAGTACACAAGAGAGAAGGAGAAAGAAAAATATCAGACAGTTTCACTTACAGGAGGAATATAAGCAAACCAATAAGGGATCAGGGAAAAAAATAAATAAATAACAACAAAGCAAAACAAAAACAAACTGATAAATATAAACCAGAGACATTCTGCTGGGGAGAGGGAGGGAAAAGGACCAAAATGAGGACAGGAAGAGCACAAAGGACGATGGTGGTGGTGCACAGGTTATTGGTGGTGGAAATTCTAGGGAGATTACACCTGGGAAAAGAAAGAAAACATTGTACAAAAACAATTAAGAACAACAATTATGAACAACTATGAACAATTATGTAAAATCTACATATAAATTAAAAAAAATAAAAATAAAAATAAAAATCACAGTAGCGGGCTCCCTGGTGGCACAGGGGTTAAGTCTCAGCACTATTAAGCTATCACCCTCACTGCTGCATGAGTTGATCTCCCGCCAGGGAGCTGACTCACAAGGCACAGCAGACCTCTCCTGTCTCGCCCACTGCTCCCCTCAGCAGTGTATTTCAGTAAATTTGCCTGTTCTGCTCCCCACTCTATCTCTGGTGAATCCTCTCACCCCCACACCTGTAACCTGCACCTCAGTTCTTGTATGCATAAATAAAATAAATCTTTTAAAAAAATAAAAATCACCATACAAGGAATTTTTTTGATTGATGGAAATGCCTGTATCTTAACATGATTCTATGCATAAGTCAAAACTCAAAGACCTATCAACCAAAAAGAATAAATTTACCTTTTAGGATTGATATAAAGACATATTTCTGCCTTCTGAACTTAGTGCTAGGCTACATCTAATGTACAATGAAAAGAAGAAATAAATGCACTGTTTCTCCAGCTCAAGAATTTAATTTACTGAATGTGAAAAGAATGAAGTTATTGAATATAATTTTTTAATACCAAGCCAAAAAAAAGGGAAGAGATAAAATCACACATAAGAGAAAAAATGTGGGCTAGATCATACTTCTCTAAAGCAGCATTCAATGCCAAATGAATTAACATATAACATTTTGAAAGAACAAATTGTAACCTAGTAATATATACCTAAGATGTTGTTCAAATACAAAGGCATCAGAAATACTTTCCCCCAAAGAACTTAGGGAATACAGCATCCATTAGCTTTCTTGAAAAATCTACATGATGACAAATCAAACAGTTACAGAGATGAATCAAGATCAAATCTTCAGGGATGGAGAAGCCATTTAGAAAAGGTTGGTTGGTGGTGGGTAGAATCAATTTAAATGTCGAAAGCATATTAGTATCATAAAACAAAATGCAAATATTATAAATCCCTATAACAGAGATATAACTATAAAAATGTTTACTGAGTGCTTATATGAGTGCTTATATATGATTCTTTATGTCAATTAACTCAGTTTCCAACTTGAGCCTTACTTTACAGATGGGGAAGACTAAGACATACAGGGGTTAAGTAACCAGTTTAAATTCACAAATCCATGTCCATTAACCACTATGTTACACTGTATCCCCAAATTAAAATAAATTAACTGACAAGACTCTGAATATGGGGAGGAGAAAGAAATACGATATCAATATTCTCATTTTTATAGTAGTGAGTCAATTAATATGATCTAAAATTAACATTGTCTAAAATATCTCTTTTCAAAGAATGACCCAATCTTTTCACATTTACACAACCTCTCTTTATAATAAATTTTCATATAAGAAGTCTGTCTGTGTTAGAAAACATTTATTTGAAATTCAGCAATTTCTTTAGTTTCTAGTAAGACTATTAAAGTACAGTAGAATTACATTTAATGCTTTAGATTTAGGAATAGCATATATGATCAATTTTATAAAAGTATACCTGTTTAGCTATCCAGCTGGGCAGCCACAACCAGGGCTTCATCTGTATATGTGCCTAGAAAGATGTCTGGAATAATAACATAATAATGACAATAATGGTCATTTCTAGATGGTTGGATTTGGGGTGATTTACTTAAAGAAAATACACATGATAATCTTTGCATTTTCCTCAATTGCTTAAATCCTCCATTGCTTAAATAAGCATGTAGTATTGTATGAAAACAAGACCTTTTTTTCCTTTAAAAGTAATGTTAAAGGACAGGCAAAATGTTGGTAATTTCTGAGTATGAGTGATGACATAGAGATCTTCATATATACCACATGCCTACTTTTGTGTTTTCTGAAAATTCCATTCAAAAATGCTCAAAAAGAAAAAAAAATGTTAAGGCCAACGATTAATAATTGGTAGTGTGAAGGAAATCAAAGAATAAGACTTGGTCTCCAGTGTTGAGTGAATGGAGATAAAGAAAGAAAAAAAAACTATAAAATTCTGAAACTAGAAAATAATAATTTACAAATTACTAAGTATACTATAATGGTAGAAATTACATGTGTGCTTTTATGGCACCAAAAACTCTGAATTCTCGTGTGGGAGGAGGGGAGCGTGTCCTATGAATTTAAAATCATATACAGAACTAATCCAGAGGAAGTAAGGCAAGAAATAAATGTTTGTAACACTGATAAATCAACACAGGAAATTAACATTGCTGATGATTACATTTTGCTGCACTGGCTAGCAGAAGGTACAAATTTCTCAACCTCAAATTCACAAGTTAGTAACATCAGCAAATAAGGCATCTGTATCTAAATAACTCACATGAAAATTTTTTGTTAGCTCTCATTTTGAAGATATTTCATATAATTCATTTTATATGTTTCACCGTGTAAATCTATCTAGTAGGACTGCAACAACATCCTAAATCAGTCTAGAATGATTTAATATTGCATCACATTGCATAATACCATCATGCACACATCACCCAGAGCTGATGGCATCATTTTCTGATGCAATGAAATACTACTGCCAGGCAGCTGCACTGTTGGTGCGGTTCTCACTGTTGGTGAGAATGTAAAGTGGTACAGGCATCAAGGAAAGCAGCATGGAAATTACTCAAAATATTTAAAACAGTAATTCCATACAATCTGGTGGGATACCTGAATAATACTAATTCAAAAGATAAATGCATACTTATATTTATTGCAGCTCTATTTACAATAGCTAAGAACTGGAAACAGCCTGAAGGGCCTATCGATCGACAATGGATAAAGAAGAAATAATATATATATGTATATATATGTGTGTGTGTATATATGTATGATATATATCATACACACACATACATATACATACATACGTAAAATGGAATACTATTCAACTATTTAAACAAATGAAATCCTGCCATTTACATAAAAAATGGGTGAACCTAGAAGGAAATGTGCTTAGTAGAATAAACCAGAAAGAGAAACACAAACAACACATGATTTCACTCATATGTGCTATATAGAAGAAACAAACCGATGAACTACATAAAACAAAAGTAAACTTTTATACTGCAAGACCAGTTAGTGGTTACCAGAAGAGAAGGAGGAAGAAATCAGAAAAAGGGGAACAGTGTTACGGTGATGGAAAGATTTGGACTTTTAGCAGTGAACTTAATGTAGTATATACCTATGTTGGTTCTCAGTGATGAACACCTGAAACTTTTATGTTACAATGCTGTTGCAATAAAAGTTAATTAATGAATTAAGTCTCCCTTCCCCCACTGAAGCTAACACAAAGGTTAGTGAGCTCCCTCTTGCCAAATCCAAAGGCATTTCTTGAGTTCTTATCTACCCTGATTTCCCTGCAGTCCCTTATGGCTGACCTCTCCTTCCTTCCTGAGACCCTGACCTTGGCTTTCAGAACACAGCACTCTTTTGACCAGTACTTTTCAAACATTCAGTCCTGAATCAGTTTGTCTCCCTGGTGCTTTTCTTCATATTCCTGCATTAGGGGCTTCATCCCTCAACCTTTTGCACCATTTTTTTAAATCTGTTTCCTCCTAATATTACGTTAATGACTCCCAAATCTACACTCTGAACCTTGACCTATGACCCATGCCAGCATCCGCTATTTCCAACAGCCAAAAAATATTACAACTTTGACATTCCAGTGTCTCAGGAAACCTAATTGATCCCCAAAGGAACACATCTTGCCCTACTTCCACAGTCCACCAGTTGACCTCTTTCTCCCACACTAATGTATTAACCATTAGGCTTGACATTTTTTCTGATACAGAAACATTGCAATTACTTTTTACTCTGATCTCTACCTCAGTCTGTGAGCAACTGTTACAAACTCTCTGATTTTTCTTTGAAAAACCTTTTCCCTGCCATCCCCTCTGCTCACAATGAGACTCCCCCCACCCTCCTTTATAGCTGCATTGCCACATCTGGAGCTGAATAATTCTTGCCTCTCTCCTATTTCCTTTAAATTCATGCTTAGGGCTAATTTTCGGTTTTTGCTTTATTTTACTGAGCCTCAATTTCTTCATTTTTAAATGGAAAAAACAATAGTGTTGAGGTTTAAGATTATACTATAAAATTATGAAGCTTCGCTTAATAGTACCAGGGGGAAAAATCACAAAAATTTTATTATCGGGAAAAAAAAATATTTTCAGGAAAAAAAATCTCAAATATAAGATTCATCATCTTTTCCCCTTTTTCAAGAATCTACAATAATGCCCCATTTATAAATCACATCAAGTCCCAAGTTTTTAGCATTATCTTGACTTCATTTTCCCCATTCAAATTCACTTCCCACTACTCTCTAATAGTAAAAACCATCCCAATAAACTTCCCCCTCTGTCCCCTTGCTACCTCTAATCTTGGAAAGTCACCCACTATCAATATTCGGTTTTTCTTCTATCACATTTTTTTCTACTAACAGAAATGGGGACTTAGACATTTAAGGGCACTTGTTAAAATCCCATTAGTCCAGTCCGGTGTTAACTAAGGATATATGAAAAGAAGCAGCAGCTAACACTGCACGGGTAGAATGGGGTTGAGAAATGAACATCCCTAAGGGCAGATGTGTCACATTTATTTCTCATAGAGACTTAGCTTCCAGGTAAAATGCCGAAACAATCATGAAATCACAGATAAGAACTAACAAGTAAAATGAAATACCAATGTCCCCTTGTGAACACTATGTATGAGATTTGAAAGAACAAACACTTCCTGTCATGGCTCTCGGCCACTTGTGTGCCTCAGATGAAAGCAACTCCCTCTGCTTTCATAAATTAAACAAGAGGTTCAAAAAGCAAGGCGGTGTCGGCTAAGCAATTTCCTTGACAAAGGTTAGACTCTTCTCAGTCACCCAAATCAACCTGTGACCATCTGAAATCCTTATTTGGGATTATGGAAGTAACACTGGTTTAGAATCTCTGTATATCTAGTTCTCACCCTCTACCACAACATCTGCCTCTTTAAAAAGCTGTCTTGATTAAAGTTTTAAAAATCAGTGTTTCTGAAAAGAATACCCTCTTAATTATAGGTTAATAGAAGCAATTAAATCTGTGAAATCGGTCAGTTAAAGCTCAAACAGAAATTCTTAAGGAAGAAGCAGAACTACAGATGACAATCAGCTTTTCTTATCAGGCTCAGTAGATAAGAGCATTGCTTAAAAACTGCAGAGGTGTTAACAAATACTTTGTGAGAAGATTTGCAGGGAGTTTTCTTAAAGAAAGAAAGGGAGCTGACCAAGCATGCCACAGGCGGTGTAACTAGGCACATCTTAAATCAACTCTTGTGTCTATTTCCTAATGCAAGGGAGGAGAACAAGTTGTTACCCAAGGTACCCAAGAGAATAACAACAGGGCCCACTTATCAAGGGCCCTGGTTCGCTACTGATAGGTGTTTCATTCACATAATCCACTAAATCCTCATGGACACCTCATGAAAGGGGTATCATTATCTTTATTTTACAGATAAAAAACCCCCTGAAACTCAAAGTTAATTTTCCCTTGATCACAAAGTCATTATGTTGCAGAGCAGGTGTTCAAAGGACTCTCTAGTCTATGCTTGTCCACTGCAGCAGACGGATTTTCAGTGCCACAGGTAGTGAGAGAAGCAAGATGACAAAGATAGCTTGCGTCAAGCAAGCAACCTGTTAATGCCATAGTGGGTCCCATGCTGGGGCTCTTTTTTTAAAAAAGATTTATTTATTAATGCATACAAGCTGGGGTACAGGCCAGAGGCGTGGGGCGGCGAGAAGGTTCACCAGAGACAGAGTGGGGAGCAGAACAGGTGGATCGACAGAAATACACTGCTGAGGGGAGCAGTGGCCAAGGCAGGAGAGGTCTGCCACGCCATGTGGGAATCTCCCCGGCCGGGTGTTGAACTTGAGCGTGGCTGTAGCAGTGCAGCACTTAACCTCTGAGCCACCAGGGAGGCCCCCATGCTGGGGCGTTAAGAAGGGATCAGATGAAGAGAGACCATAGATGTAGAAGCCAGAGCCACACCCCTAGCCTGACAGGCATCTGAAACTGGCAGGCCATGCATTTCTTCGTACATGCAGTGAAAGAGACACCCTGGAGACCCCTAACCAGGCAAAGGCTTAGGTACTGACACACTGGGAACAGATGGACCACAGGCTCCAAATTCCTTCTTCCCACAAACCCCACAGCATCTCTCATATTGCAGTCTACATACTGGACAGCTTCTGCGCCAAGTGTGATGCTGCTTTCTTCTTCATCAACATTGCTCTCTCTAATAGTAAAAATCATCCCTGCCTATGCTGCCCCAGTTCCATCCAGTTCCTCTCTTTGACATCAATAAAGAGCCTGGGGATGGGCCAAAGGATGACACTGGAACAAAGGGCTGTAACATGCCATCTTCTCCAAACTGTCCTCTAGATCTTGAAAGCTTGAGGACTAGACAATATTCCCCTGACTCCAGGAGTGAGAACAGACTTAAAAATGGGGTTCCCTGGGCCAGCCCTGCTAAGAACAGGTTTCTTTGAATCAGGAAAGCAGATGAGTTAAAGGATCCAATCACTCCCCTCTAAACAGGAACTAATGTTTGGGCAGCTTATAAATGATTTTTCCCTGTATCTTCCACCCTTGCCACCTTCTAGCTCTATGTTGCTATGCACTTTCCTTATAATAATGATATCTTTTTTTTTTTCAAAAAAAAAGTAGGAGGCTCAGATGACTACTTCACAACCTGTAAATTGGCCTAGTCAAAAAGACAGACAGGACTAGTATTGGTGAGGACAAGGAAAAGTTGGAACACTTATACATTGCTGTGAATTGTAAAATGGTGCAGCCACTGTGGAAAATAGTCTGATAGTTCATCAAAATATTAAATGGATGATCATCTATGACTTAGCAATTCTATTTCAGGTGTATATCCAAGAGAAAATGTGTCTGCACAAAAACTTGTACATAAATGTTCACAGTTATATTTATTATAGTTAAAAAGTAGAAACAATCCAAGTGTCCATCAACTAATGAGCCAAAAAATTAATATAGTATATTCATACCATGTTATATTACTGAGCAATAAAAATGAATGTATTGGTTCATGCTATAGAATGCATAAACCTTAGAAATACTGTGATAAGTAAAAGAAGCAAGTCACAAAGGATCACAAATTACATGGTGTCATATACACAAATGTTCAGAATAGGTAAATCCATAGAAAGACAGCAGACTGGCAGCTGTCTAGGCCTGGAGAACAGGAGAAGGAAGTAAAGAGTAACCACTAATGGATATTAGGTTTCTTTTGGGGGTGATGAAAATGTTCTGGAGTTGATTGTAGTGCTGGTGGTACAACTCTGAACATACAAAAAAAAAAAAAAACCTGATGGAACTGTATACTTTTGATGGGTGAACCCTGTTATGTGAATTATATCTCAAAGCTATTTTTGAAAATGTGGACTAGCCAGAATGCTTGCTATCTTGGAGCTCACAGATAAGTAAAGAGTTACACGTACATAATATAAGCTGTAAGTTCCATAAGAGCAACAAACCTAGGGAGCCTGAGTAGCAATGAGGAAAGGGTGCTTGATCCAACCTAGGAGCCAGGGTCATGGGCAAAAATGGAGTCTTCCTGAAAAAAAAGTCATATCTACCTAGATCATTCAAAGGATAACCAGAAGCCAGTAAAAAGATACATATCTTGCAAAAATGTAACCTGGGACTATCTAATAAGAAACATTCAATACACTCTGTTTCAGCTGTCTCCAATTACTTAACAATAATAGTACTGACTATTAAACCTGAGATGACTTCTGGTTCACATTACTGCTAATCTCTCTAGTCCACCACCTAGAAAAGCCTCAGAAAAGAGTAAAAGTAGACTCAGGAGTAAAAAGATCAGGACTCTAAGTGGGATCAACTTCCAAATTCAGGGGCAAAATCTACAAATGTCAATCACTGACCTTCACAGACTGAAGTTAATATAGAGTTAAAGGTCTTTGCATGGAAAAGTCTGGGAATGAAATATAGCCATCCTACCAATAACAATTAGGTGTTGGCCTTCATACAAAAATAATTTAAATTTTCTGTAATGAATAAATTCTAGCAGTTGTGAAATTAGGGAAGGTGATGCAAAACTGAATGTAAACGAAAAGGCAGGGTCCTCCAAAAATCTCAAAAACATTGTACTCACCAGGGTTTCCCAGCATAGAAGACTTTTGTGAATGAAGGTTTTAAAAGGCAGAGTAACTTCTAGAAAGAACAGGATTTGCTTTAAATTTACCAGTCTTCTCATCTCAACCTGAATCTCCAGAGTAGAACTATCTACTTGCCCATTTGCTCAATCCTAGCTTTGTCTACATATATGAGCAATTTTACATGACTTGGGATTCCGGTTTATGAACCAGTTTCTTGGGTGTGGCTGAGTTGCATCAACTCACCAGACCCTAAAAATACATGCCTCCCCACCAAACACACTAAATAATTTATGTACCTGAGTATCCAAATTGGTCACAATGAGGGCTGTTCATGGAGACCCTTCACAATTTAGTTTCTAAGAGCACAAAAATCACCTTGAAGATCATTCCTTGCTACAGTAATAATGCTTAACAGTAAGTAGAAAATTCAGAACTGCAGATTCACTTCACTTAGCTTCTCTTAAAACTCCGTTCCATGAAAAACATCACATCAACTATACTAAAGCTAACAGTTAAGAAACTATAAGAGGACCTTACAGGGTATGTGAACTGATAACTTTAAGCCAAATGTAAATACAGAATTTTAAGTGGTAGCCTTTAAATATATGCTTGAAAACTAATAGAGGGAACTGAAATCAATACTACTATTATTATATTATACAATAACCAGCCTACATAACTTCTCCTAACAGATGTAATTTTTAATTGGATTAAAGAATTTCTAGCATGCTTTCCCTCTAAATAACCCACATGAAAATATTTGTCATTCTTTAAATGCTTCCACTCACTGAGCTAGTGTGCCCTCCCCAGACTTCCACTTCTCACCTCTCTAATCCCTTCCCCTTCTAAGTGCCCTTTTCCAGTGATGTGGTCCGCTAACCGCATCACAAGTCAGAAAATGCAAGTGATCCTACACTCCACTGGCCCCTCAAGACCTGTGATTTTATCACCCTAACAATACTTCTCTAAATGTCCCTTTCTCTTTTCCTCACCCCTACTCCCTTTCTCACCCCCTGATGCTACTTACTGACTTACTATTACCTAGATTACTACAATGACCTCTCAACTTTCATGACTCAACAGCTGTCTACTTTCCGCAATTCCAGAGGCATATTCCAAGGATTAAGTTGATCATGCATTGCTTCAGCTCAAAATCCTTCCAAGTCCATCTAGATTGAAAGCCTAATTTCTTGGCTGCCCTTAGTAACCCTTCTAAGATCTATCAACACAAAAACTGTCTCTGTTTGGCTTCTAATCCCAGTGCTAAGGAAGGATCTGGCACGTAATAGTTGACTCTTGAAAAGTATTCCCTGAGTGAACAAAAGCAGCCCCACCTGACACTGCCACTTCATCTCCCACTTTACAGCAGTCCCCCTTCCACTATGCTCTTCAAATCCTAGTCTTAGCTCTATCTTCCCTTACTATCTCTGTTCCAATATTCCCTAATGACTAAAAAGCCTTGTTTACCTAGCTGGTAAGCAGATCTCATTTGTAAGATTTAGCCCTTCTGTAACAAGTTTTCTTCTCCCCTTATATCTAATTCATCTACCCAGGCAAACTGGCTATTTTCTTATGAGCCTATGATATAAGCTGTCCCTTTTTCTACCAAGGCATCCACAGCAAATCCTCTAGCATGGTGCTATCAAAGGTGACTTTGGACTGGTGCTGATGTACAAATGGTTTACTACCAATCTGGCACAGAGTAAGTCTAGAAACGAAGTGCAGCAAGCATTTAATGATACATATGGCAATTTCACATTGCTGTGCCATCCACATCTGTGATACTTGTTGAACAAGATATAGACCAGTTTGGGTGTCGTTGAATTTGTGTGTTGAGTCACATGTGGTGCAAACTGCATTTTAATCATGTGCAATAGGACCGTTCATTTGTCCATAATAGAGTGAAACAAACAAACAAAAGCCAAAGCTAGTCTGAAGAGCACTGCACTGAGGTATGTTCTCATCTTCCACCTTTTAGAATGCTGTTTGCAAATGTCTAATAAATATCAGTGAATAAATTAATAAAGCTGTAAATGATAAGTTTTCCTTATGAGATGTGAGGTCTGAGCTACTTAATGGGATTAAGAGAAACTAAGCTCTCTGAGGTCATGGGATGGGCAAATACTCTAAGGAAGGAGTACAAGTGAGGGATAGTAGGAAACAGATGTGCAAGGGTAATGAAAAGCTATTAAAAGGTGAAATGTTATGAAAAAGCATAATAATGTAAAGAAATAAAACCAGACAGTTCTGCTGGAGTCCTATCACCGTAACCTCATCCTCCACACACACACATACACACACACAAGATCATCCCTAAAACACTCTCTCAATTCAGAGTCTGCATGCCTTAGTTACAGGTACAGGGAGCCTCTGAGGGTTTTTAAATAGAGTGTGACCTCGGTGTGTAAAAGATGAATTTATAAAAGGCAGGGGCCAACTACGATTTAACAACAACCTTTCCAATGAGAAATATTGAACATTAGTTTGGTGATGTACAGTGGTGGGGGGCCCAAAGTGAGGAAATACTTGTGAAACAACACAAAAAGTTCTTGATGATTCACTGGGCAGGATGAAGAAACTGGGTAGCATGACTAAAGCTTCTGGTTTGGTGTGGGTGACTATGTACATGGAGGTACCACCAGATGAGATGAGGAAACCAGCAAGGGAGGGTTATAAGTGACAGGAGATTCATGAATTCATAAGCCCTGGGATATCAAGGTGGAGATATCCAGCAGGTTCTTGGGAAGAAGATCAAGGTTGAAGGGACAGATTATGGAAACTTTCACATTTAGACGGTGATTAAAATCACAGTAATGGATAAGTGAGAAAAGTGGCTTAAGGGTAAATCCTTGGAGAATACCAAGGATTAGGTTGAGGGAGGGAATCTTATCAAAAAGTTGAAAAAGGAAGAGTCAAAAAGACATGAGGAGTATTAAATACATGCAGAATTACAGGAACACAAATGGGTCAATTCTGAAGGAAACAGTTATGAACACAAATACGGATTGCAGTATGACAGGGCTGACTGATCTCCACCAATTTAAGTGAACCTGGAAGCCTCTGTGACTTAGGCAGGGAAAGCTAAGGAGAGTGGCGAGACAGAGGCAAAATACAAAGACAGGGAGTAATAGGTGACATTGAACAGGATGCTCTCAAGAGAACTACTTGCAAAGGCCAGAAAAGAGAAAGAAGATGCAAACTCAAGCTTTATCATTTTTAGGATAGTAAAACCTTTGGTATTTTTATTGTGAGAAGGCATAGTAGAGAGAAAGATGGAACAACCAATGATGACCCAGAAGAAAGATGGAGGGGCTGGAGACAGAGATCTGTAAGGTGGTGCTGCTGTTCTTCCACTGGCGTGGGGTGGGAGGTGATACCTTATCCTCCCAGAAAGGAAAAGAGAAAGGAGGGCAGAACTTAGATGAACTAGGAAGAAGGACGCGTCCTAGTACCTGTATGTGAATTAGGGATCTTCCTGTGTGCTCCAAAAACACCTTGGTGCCTCATCATGTGCTGTAGTTAGCTCTGCCTGCAGGTGGCTCAGGTTTTAAGCTCCAGAAAGGCATGGAGACTTATTTGTCCTATTCATTATTCTATGCCTAATATCTAGCACAATGCCTGACACTAATTAAATCTTTAATTGACTAAAGGGACAAAAAATGAAGAGATTTGCCAACTAAAGCTTCAATTTTTCTAGCAAAGTAAGAGGGGTGGTCAACTGCTGAGAGCTTACAAGATAGGGCTAGGTAAGGGGTTTTTGGAGAGTAGTGAAAGAAGAGGATTGCTTTTGAGAGTAATGGAAACTGGAAATCCTTCAAGGACAAGTTTAAGGCAGTGTTTCTCAATCCTGGCTGCACATTGAAATCACCTAGATAATGTTGAAAATCCCAGTCCCACATTTCAGATTTAATTGACCTGGAAAAATTCCAATATTAGACTCTTTTTAAAAATTTTCTGGAGGATACTATTATGTAGTCAAGATTGAGAGCCACTGAACAAAAGAATTAAGTAATGTTAGTCAAGGTTTACCTGAGATAAGAAACCACAAATTGATAGATCTGGTTACCCAAGTTTCCACAGTATGATTCAGCTATCTGGACATTAGTACAAAAGGTAAATGTAGGGTTAATTGGAGTTAGGGTTTTGCGAGACAAATATGGACATAAGGCAAGTAGAGTACTGAGATACCAAGGAAAAATTAAGTTCTCTCTGAGAGTGCAGAAAGGAAGTGAAAAGTCAGAAGCCATTGTTTGGAGATGGAATATTAGAGCTAATTATGTGCAATTATTTCTTGTCACATTTCCAGGTGATAAGGCCCAGAGATTGGTTATGAAAGCAGGTGGCTACAGTATTGTAGAGGTTATCAAAATTGAGTCAGACAAAAATTGTTGAGAAAGCTACTCATACATTGGCCGCTTGAAGGTTGGTAAGTCTCCCAAAGCCATTGCAGGTTTGGCAATGGGAAAAGGAGGAGTCAGATGCCAAAGTCCACAAAGCTCGTAGGATGGAAGAGAAAAATGATATTAAGAAAGGCAAAGAGAGACAAACCTAAGAGGGAGACATTGAAAAGAGTTGAGTCCCACAAGAGGAAGAAGAGTGATGATACCAGGCTTGCCTTTTCCACATACTGATAACCAAATAATATTCAAATAAGGACGACGGTCTCTGGATGATGACCAGATGACCATGATTTGTATAAAGAAAAGTCACATGGCAAAGAGGGCAGGAAAAATTAAAATACAGATGTTTGGGATGCTGTTGATGCAGCAGATGGGACAACATCTTCAGTTTGACTTAAGGGTTTGCACCCACGTTGGGAATCTTTGAACCTGTTGACTGTGTTGGGGAGGAGGGGGTCCTATCTCCAGAGAATTATAGGAATTGGTGGTAGAGATCTGTAATAGCACACTGGTGGGACAGAATGACGATGGCAAATGTAAACAGTATACTGCTAGAAATCAACCAGGCAATCAGAGTCAGACAGTAAAACACTCCATACCTTTAAGTAGGGAAGCTTGAGGACAGCAGACAGTCCTGGAAATTGCCAGTGCAGGGATAATTTAAGGCCATGATTGTTGGTTTGAACTTGGCTCCCAGAAGTGAGCAGCCCAAACCAAATTGGAAGAATTTGAAGTGAGTGAGAAGAAGTTCACCTGAGGGTGGCACAAGAGGCCACTCTGCACTGGCTGCTGAGTTAAACACTGGCTTCACCAGCACCCTGGGTCATAGCTGAGATAACAACCATATAGCACCCTCCTGGTGCTATCACTCCTGTGAGAGCTTGGGAGGCAGTCTTTGGTAAACTGTATTTGCAAACCTTTAGCAAAACAAGCCCAGTAACTAGCTGGAATTGTAACTGGCATGGGAGCCTTGCCAACAGTGGGAATCCACAGCTTCCAGAGCACTTTGCTCTGGTCCACACTCCTGGGTAAAAACTACTGGCTGCAGAACCCAAAAACCAGAACTGAACCACAGCTAAGGAGTTGGTGATAGTCTGAGGCTACTGGAGAAGATTGGAGTGAGGAACTGACTTTGTGTAGGAGTCATTGCAGATCAATTTGGGCATCTTTGGAGGCTCAGACTCTTGTACTTTCTTGCAGAAACCCCTTGGTTCCCCACTGCCCCAGTTCCTATCTCTTACTCCCACCAACACTAGACCTCTGGTCATCTAAATAGGTAAGAGGTGTCGGTCTATAAAGAAACAAACACCAAGTATCTCAGGTAAACAGCCTATGCTTATATCCTGCAACCTATAATCTCAATATAAAGCCAATACATCAAAACGAGGAAAGAAAGCTCTTAATCTGAAGTCCTAAGGTATGGGGGCCACCTAAGTACCCAGTGATAGAGGACTGGATAAAGAAGATATGGTCTATATATAAAAGGATTACTATTCAGTTATAGACAAAGATGAAATTCTGCCATTTGTATCAAAATGGAAGGAACTTGAGGATATTATGTGACGCAAATTTATCCAGAAAGATTAAGACAAATAATGAATGAATTTGTATATACAAGTAATATAAGGAAAGAAAGAAAGAAGATTAACTAAAAATAAAATAATGGATACTGATAACTGAGCTGAGGTTACAAGAAGTGAAAGAGTAAGGGGTGGGAGAAAGTGGTGGGCATCAGGTTCTTGCTTTTTTTTTAATTTTGTTTTTTCCTTCGAAAATTAAAATAAAACAGTTATTTTTTTTTCCTATGGCAGTGAAGAAATAACAGTGATCCAGATGTGGCAAGGGGAAGGAAGGTTGGGAAATTCTGGCCAGTCCACCCAGACATGTACTGTCTGCATAAGGGAGAAAGCCTCCGTTTCTCTTTATATAGAGATACAAAGCCATTTAATTGTATCTTTAAATGTAAACAATATATGGAGGTTGTACCCAAGTTCTGAGAATGCCTGAATTTTGGGTCCCCAAAGTCCCAAGGTCACACCCCTATAAAAAATCCATTAGAATGCTCTGACAACTCTAGCTTCAAAATATACCCTAGAATCCAGTCACTTTCACCCTAATGGTCACCCAAGTCACTGTCTTCTCTTAACAGAATGACTGTAATAGTTTCTTAACTGGTGTCTTTGATTTCACTTTTGTCCCTCTTCAATATATTTTTCATATTACAGGGGAAATAAACTAAACAAGATTTAAAAAAAAAACCCAAGTCATATCACTTCTCTGCTTAAAATGCATGGATGGAACTAGAAGGGGTTATGCTTAGTGAAATAACTTAGAAGGAAAAAGAAAAATATTGGATGGTTTCACTTACAGGAGGCATATAGAGGATCCAAATAAGGGATCAGGGGAAAAATAACAACAACAACAACAAAACCCACAATAAAACAAAACAAAATAAACTGACAACTATAAATCAGACATTCTGTAGGGGAGGAGGAGGGAGAGGGGTCAAAACCAGGGAAAGAAGAGCACAAGGGACTAAGGTGATGGTGCATGGGTGAATTGGTGATGGAAATTCTAGGGGGACTACACCTGAGAAAAGAAAGCAAACATTGTACAAAAGTGAACAATGATGTAAAAAAATATATATGTAAAAAAAATAAAATAAAATCCCATCTTTCCAAAAAAAAAAAAATGTACCAATATCTTCCCGCCTCATTCACACTAAAGTTAAAGTTCTCTTTACAAGCTACCCAGAGGAAAAGGCTTCTCTTTTAGGCAGTAAACAAGAGTTACAAGAACGAGAAAAAAGGATGGGAATCAACTGATCGCAAATATCTTGCCTCGAAGATAAGACAGAACAGGCGGTAACAGTCCCGTAATAGTCCGGATGGGAACAGGAATGGGTATGCAGACCCATTAGGGAAGGGCGATGGTACTCAGAGGTGGACCGATGAATCCTGGAAAGAACAAAATTCCTACTAGTCTTTCTTGCTACAAACTTGAACATGCAGAAAGTGCCATAATACTCTTATACATAACAGTACACATTCAATAACAATAGCATTCAATAAACTAGAAATATGACTGTAGAACTGAGACTACCAGAGGGGGAGGGGCGAGCAATGTGGAGAGGGAGCACAATAGGCTACAGGGAGGATTCTGGGTGCCTTGGCGGTGGGTGTGGTGTGGTAATATACACCTCAAGGATGTGTGATCTTACACCCTAAATCATATACAATGTTGTGAACCAAAGTTACATACGTAAATAAATAAAATATTGGGAAAAATGCACACACACACACACACACACACACACACACGCCCATAAAAGAATTTAAAAAAAACAATAAATGATCCTCAAAGAGTGCTGTGGATAAGAAAAGTAATCATAATAAGAATGAATTAATTCAGCTTGCTTTCTATTTATGGGTGCAATTCATGAATACAGCCTCATCCAGGAATGCAGTGTTCCATAGAAGTGAATATTTTAGATAATTGAAATGCTTATCTGTAGATGTAATCACTTTAAAAAGTGCTTCTGATAGAAAAATGTAAAGTTTTGGAGAGATTTAATTTTCTTATGCACTGAACTTTTCTGGCTGATTCAGGCCATCTTACTTATTATTAAGAACAACAGTACCACAGCAGTGCCCTCTGGGGCTATCCAGGTCCATGGCTGTGGACCTTTGCTCAACACTAAAAAATTCCAATTACATGCATTTCAAATACATCTGCTTGCTTTCAATAGATTTCCTGTCTCCTCCCCATCAGCTTATTAGCCACCACACTTCTTGCTGTTTGTAACCAGCATTTCTGTTTCTATAAAAGCCCACTCATTCTAAACTGCAGCCTCTAATCTGTTCTGGATGGGAAATTAGATAACCAATAGTGTTGGCATATTTAAAACAGCACTAGCTGTGATTAAAAACTCGGGGATCTCCTACGGGTGACACACAGATGTACTCATGGAGCTCAGGAACTGTTTTCTCTGCTTGGGGAGGATTTCTCTGCTTTCTTACTGATTTTCAGAAGCATTTTGGATCTTGAAACTTCATGATAAATGATCTCTGGTTCTATGACTGTCCCTGTATCTGCATTCCATTCTTTAGTTCAGTTTCACCAAAATGATTGCTATTAAGGTGTCCCAATCCTGTTTAATAAAATAAAAACACAGATTTTGGACAAGAGAAGTTATATTTATACTATGTCTGTGAACAACAGCTTCAATTGAGAAAAAGTTTATGATTTGATTATTTTAACCAAAGAAAAATTTTTCCAAGGAAAGTGTTGTTATACTTTTAGGCTGTTAATTGAATTGATTTAATGTATAATATATGCAAAGTATAATATTTTGCAATAAAGTATAGCATTGGTAAAATATCATGCCTTAACTTTTAAACCAAATAATTTTATATGAAAAATCTAGAAGGAACAAATTTAGAAAGGCCATCTGGATAGAAAAATACAGTTTAATTCAGTGTTGTCTCAATATGGGTCCCTCCAAGTATGACACTTTCAAACAATAGCTCAAATCAACAAGCAGAAATTGCAGATAATATAAAACAACGCTTGCCTCAAAAAAGTGGTAATGGTGAACATTTACAAATGTCTTTTCTTTCTTGTCCATTTCATGAGAGACACTTAGATAACTTCCATAGATTTTTCCTCCTGATGGGGGAGGAGAGACAAGATAGAAATTCTAATTATCCTGGTTGTATCTATCATTACGAGTTTTAACTGTCAGATCTCCGAAATAGCTCAATAATTTCTAAATGTCTAAATGGCCCCTATTAAAGTAACACCCAGAAAAGGCCAGTTTAGTTAAAAGTCTCTAATGCACAAGTGAGCATGTAATTTGTTTATTTAATCTGCAATGATTAGCAAGGAACAGACTTTCCAGAATCTCAACTCAAACATTCCTGTGATGCATTTTCCCTAAGGTCAACCTCGGCGCCACAACCCACCCAGGTTTTCAGGTTTCAAACCTTTCCCTCCTGTGCTTCCCTCACATCCAAACCTCATCTCTTTCACTTCTCCATCATCTCCTCTGCGCTCTCATTCCTTTCCAGCAGTACAGGCAGACACCTGTCCAGACTCTGGTTGGACCAATGGTCAAAGTTCAAGCTTACTATTTCACAACTTAGTTTCCTCTCCACTGACCACAACCTGAGTCACCCAGTTCTAAGCACCTCTGACAAGGTTCCTTCTCTTTTCAGTACCCTCCAGCAATATGCAATGAAATTCTGAGCCACACTTTAATTCTTGACCTTGGACTTCATTAACTGTGCTCCTTTGCCTTTTGCCCTCCCCTGGCTGATCCCTGATAAACTAGTCTTTAGGTCAAGGATATCTTGGTATTCTCTGAAATTTCTGTTAAACCCTCACAATAGTTTGACAACAGGAATAAAGTATTTAGAGACTTTTGGAATTTTGCTTCTCTTTTTCCTTTTTTCCATACCACTGAAATAAACCTCTAGAGCAAATTAATTTGTGTTCAGCTTTATTAGTTTAACAGATCATATGTCTCATTAATTAATATTGGTAATGTTTTTCAGGTTGGTGAAATTATGGGTTGCATAGGTCTTTTTGTTACAAGTTTTTATTTTGTTTTGTTTTAAATTTTACATATTTCTAAAAATTGGCATGTACTATTAATTCAGAAAATAATCTAATTTTCTGATTATACAGAAGTATCACCTTTCATGTCACACAGAGAAAATCTGTCTAAATCATAAATCTCGATACATTTTTCTATATTTACCATGAACATTAATGAAAAAGAAGAATGCCCAGTTACCCACAAAACTACCTGTGGTATGAAAGCATGAGAAGGGTGAGTTTTGATTGTCACTGGGGAAATGCATGCTAGAGAAGATAATTGTAGGAAGATAGAAAGTTTGGTTCGATTTTGGTCTCACTTTGGCAAGACAGTCTTATTGCCTAATACAACTGAGTGCACATAATGGGCCCTTAAGAGCAAATATTATAGAAGAGTCAGGCGTTTCTGGGAATGTTATATATGATATCTTACACAATTTTCATTTTACCCTTGGTTGGCCAAGGTTCATTTCTGGATACTGATACATAGTCATGTTTTTATTTTCTCTTGTTTTTCTTATAGATGAGAGAGAGAAAGAAGGAAAGTGCCTCTTAATCCTTGAATGAGAGGAAACAGTTCATCTGTTTTTTTCCCTTTGTCCCAACATCATCTTCTGCTCGTTTCCTTCCTCATATCATTTTATTTAAAGAAGAGTGAGTTGCCCATTCTATATGTGAGGTCCCGTCAAGAGGCTCAGAGACCCTGCACACAAGTACAGGGCCCCTGAGATTCAGCATCAGAAAATGCAAGGTCATTGAGAGAAGGGGGCACATCTCTATTCATTTAAATGAATAAATAACTGTGTACCCACAATATGTCAAGGGCTCTTCTTGACACTAGAAACACAGCAAGACCCCTGTTTTTTATGGGCTTCACATACTGTGCAAAGTCACACCAAATAAATAAAGATAAACACAAGTATAAACAAGACAAATAATGTCAAAAGTTAGGAAGAAACGAAACATGACAGAATGATGTGATAGGGTCATCAGGGAGAGAGGACTGCCACAGTAGAAGGGTACCTGGAAAGAGCTAAAACATTTGAGAAGATCTATGGGGCAAGTGGTCCTTGAGGACACAACCTGGGCAAGAGCCTGCAGGCAGGAACAAACCTAATAGGAAAGGTCCAGAAAACAGAAGGAAAGTGCTGATAGACTACTCCAGGAAGTGGGCATGTAGGGTCCTGAGGCTTCAGTAAAAGAGCTGAGGTTTTATTCTAAGTGCAATGGAAAACTGGCAGAGCCTTTTTATGTTTTTGCAATATGACTATTTTTCTTTTTTAGAAAATTATGGTAAAATACACATAAAATTTACCACATTAACCATTTTTAAGTGTATCGTTCATTTGTATTAAGTACACTCACTTGTGCAACCACAGTCTAGAATTCCTGGCAAAACTGAAACTCTCATAAGAGGCCTTTAAGGAATGACATGATCTGACTTTAGTTTTTAAAAATTAATTTGGTTGCTTGATAAAGAATTGATTGTAGGGAGTCAGTAGGAATAGCAGTTGATTGAAGTAGATGGATTCTGGATACATTTTGTTGACAGAGCTGATGTAACAACCACTAATTTGGATGTGGGCATGAGGTAAAGCAATCTAGATGACTAGATTTTTATATCTTCAGTATCTAGCACATAGTGTACTGCCAAGGTTTGTGACACAAATGAATGAATACTGATTTAACATTTAAAATGTTGAGACCTTTCTGACTAGAGAACTGGGACAACAGAAATGAAAACTACCAAAGATGGAGGAGGTGTATCTTTTTTTCTAGCTCTATACTAATTGTATCCGTGTAGCATGGATAAAGTCTACAGGGTTGGTTTATATCAATATTACATGCTTAATTGCAACACTGACATAAAAGGCTGACTCTTTTATGTCTATGCAGCCAGTTAAAATTTATTAAGTATTTCACATGTATTATTTCATGCCTTTCCTAAGTCAATGGCTTTTAACCTTTGGGACTATGGTGCTATGGACCTCCTCCCAAAAAAGCACATATATACATAAATTTGTGGTTTGGGAGAGTTTCTAGCCCATGTAATTGGAAATATTATAAAGTGTTTCAAGATCCTTTTTAAAAAGGACTCTTACTTGGTAAATTCCTTTTACAATTCATTTCTCAGAGAAAAAGACTACTTTACAAAATTTTATTTTATGCTATAAAACCAAATTCTTTGCGTTATGGAAACATTCTCTTACTCTTTAAATAGGAGCTTACAATAGCTTCTCCCAATTATAGTTAAGTTTTAATGTTACAGTTAACACAACTGTACCTAGATTTTCTCCTTCTAAACCTGGATTTTACTATATTTATCGTGAGTAACTCAAATCTTTTTGGAAAAAAGTGAAATGTCAATTATATACTATTACATGCAAACTTTGCAATTGTCCTATTTTGTAAGCATATGACTCGTCTTTCCCCATATTTTCCCCTTAAAGGAGAGGAAATAGACTGTAAGGCCCTAAGGAGTTAGTGGCAGGGTGTATGGTCAAATGTCTATATTCTAGATCCAGGTCTGCCACTTACAACTCAGGCGATCTTAGCAAAAATCACTAAAATTTCTTGGAAACTTGCATTACCGGTTTCTAAAATTAAGAACACATATAGGGTTGCAATAAGAACTGAGGATGTATGTGAAGTGTTTTTCATGAAATACAAAGGCAAAGGAGGATGAGGAGAAACAGCAGCAGCTGCTATACAGCACATAATGGCCTGTTAAGAAGATGGTTAGCAACCTGCCCTTGTTTGGTCTGTTGATGAGCAAGGTTGGGGTTTGACATGCTTTCTTAAGAGGTGCCCAGCAAAACAGTAAGCACCAATTTTTCACTGGCCACATCCCTACACAGTCCCACAAATGCTTCTTCTGTGAGATACTCTGGCAGTCACCTAAAGGGGATGTTAAGGACAGAAGATGAGGAAAGGAATGGTTTATTAGATGGCTTGGACTGGGTGATGTAGTCAACTTTGCAAAGATAATCTATTATTCCTCTTTCGCACTTCAGTTGTGGTTGAGGGCTAGGCTTTACTACAGGTGGGCCCAGGACAAAGCATATCACTTCATTGCTTTGAGCTTCAGTTTTCCCACACAATATAGGAAAGCATAATCCTTGCCCTGTCCATACTGTACAGTACAACTTTCAGGAGTAGTTAACATGGTTTCTTATAGACAAGGATGGGTAGAGAAATTTAGGAGACTCAGAAATTCAGTAGTAGAGCAAACGCCTAAATTAATGCTAATGACGAGAAAATAATTATTAAGTTCAAAATGCAAGTGGATTATAATCAGAATTTGCTTTGGTCCCAGCATGCTGAACAGGCTCAAGGCCTCAAAGGGCATGGCCCAGCCGAGCCACAGTTTCTCATCTGAGAGGACATTTCAAAAAAAGAGGTTGGCTTAAATGATCTCTAGGTTCTTTCTAGTTTGAAACACTTTGGTAGTTCTTTAAAACATCACCTACACACTCATGTCCCAATCAAGGTTTCTATTCTTTGTCTTTTGGGTAGGGTAATTCTAAGGTATATCCCAATGGGACTGAAGCCCAGGTGTCCACAGTGGTGGTAGTAGCATCTTCAAAACACACCCTATGTTGGCTGCCTCCCTTTCTTATGTCTGCTGGTACTGTCCAGGATCCTCGCAAATAAAATGAGAACAACACCATATTCCTGGTAGGAATCTTGTGAAGATTAAATGAAGTAAGGCGTAAGTAGAATTTAAGACACTGTTAGACAAACAGCAAGCACTTAATAAATGCAATTATGATAAAATGTACTTTTTCTTTTCTCATTATAGGTTTGTCTTTTCCTCATTAATGTGTAATGTTTCAGGAAATAATGATTATATCTCTATAATTATTACTTGAATCGAGAATAAGTTACCCCATGCCCAATTCAAATCATCAGCTTAACAGCACTGAAAAATTTATCAAGTTTAATAGAGTATATAGCTAATGCTATAGTGTGTATTTTTGCTTTCAATTTTTATGGAAGTCATTTAATGGCAGTAGGAGCTTGCTCTAAGCTGGACTGTTGGTTCTCTTTATTAAAATAAACTTAAATGTTAAATGGATGCTAAAAGCCTAATTTAAAATAAGAAGTATGAGTTGATTATGTACCATTAGCATTGTATGCCAAACTCAGGAAAATATCTGCGTGTACCCTGCTGTATTGCATTCACAATGGCACAGTTTCATTTTGTCTTTATTAAGTTATTAGATACACCCTAATAACTAGAGGCAAAATTTCTGACCACCAACTACATTACAGCATAAACTATCATAGTTAGATTATGGCAGCACTTTTGTCTGGTTCTGGCTGGTTAATCAAAAAATGTTTACAGTACACAATCAAAAAATTATATACATGCCATAAACATTTACTTTATCTTAAGACATATTACTATGCACCAATTCCCCAATTTTCCAAAGTGGTTCCAAGATTTTACTTAAAGAAACATTCCTTCCTAATAATTTTCTTATATAACCATACTCTAAATTTATTTTCTGGAAAACAATTTCCAGTTTTAACTATCCAAGTGGACTGAAAACCACAACCAAACAAAAAACCCAACAACTTTAAAGCAAGTTCAGGGCATTATTTCAAGTTTTTACAATTTTTTCTGACCATCTTTTCAGTCACTCGCTTTTATGGACTCTTTCCAAAGAGTTTATCATTCTTTTCACATAAATATAACTCGGGGGCCTACCTGGTCGCACAGCAGTTGGGCGCTGTGCTATGGAGCTGTCAGCAGCACCCAGTGATTGAGTTCGACACCGAACTGGGGAGATTCCCACATGGCGCGGCAGACCTCTCCTGCCTCACCAGCTGCTCCCCTCAGCAGTGTATTTCGGTGATCTGCCTGTTCTGCTCCCCACTCTGTCTCTGCCTCTCGCCGCCCCACGCCTCTGGCCTGTACCCCAGCTTGTATGCATAAATAAATATTTTTTAAAAAGAAGGATAAAAACATAACTCGTTCCTTTTGCAGTCATGTTTTATGGTTTTATGGTTTAAATTATCTAATCACAATAACAAGCACAACTGGCACTAACAGGTTTGCAATAAGAAGAGACACTTGTTGAGTCAGTAACCCAGCAGCAGCGGGGGGAGCAGGCTCCTCGCACCTGTGCTCATCATGCCTGGCGCTCTTGTTCTATATGGAAATGAGACCATGGGCTTATTGGCTCAACTGGTGAGATGTCAAGAGGATTGTCCTTGTTGAGATGAGCCATATACAACTGTGAACATTCAGCTGTCTTTTCACCCAGAGAAACAGAAATAGCAATTGCATACCTTGTATATATGGCTGAACAGATACAATCTAGATGTACAAAATACTGACTATACTTATATTAAGCAGTGCATCTATTACCCATTTTGTTCTCCCTTTGAATAATGAATAGTGGTTCTTACAATTTTGTTTTTTAAGTTCCATTCCATATTTACTTAGGAACTCACCTTAAGCTGCTGAATATTAGTCATTAGACTCTGGATTCATAAGAATGGTATTTTTACCTTCTTTTTGCTTTAAGTAAAAACCATACCTGCTAGCATTTTAAAGAACAGGCTGAAGGTATAAGCATGTGCTTGCTAGCTACCTCAATGATAGACAACAGAGGGGTTAAAATGTAAGCTTAGTTTGTTTGTTTCTAAGACATGAATCTTTTTGGTCCACAGGATCCAACAGAGCACTCTCTGTTCAGAGAAGGCACGGGAAAATACAGATAAGAAGGGGAATGGGGTTGAGAAGTCCCTGGATATGTATAGAGTTAAATCACCTTTAAATAAAAGTACCCTTTCCTTTTATTCTGTCCTTGTTATGTCATTTAATTCTAATAACAAACAAATAAATCATAAATGTGCTGTTAAGACAAAACCCAGAAATTTGAGACAGAAAGAAGGAGCGGTATATTCACATTAGGGACTACTAGTTAAACCCTCTTTTTCTAGTTCTCACATTTCTACCACAGAATCAAAAAGTCTAAACTAGCTTATGTTTATGGTTGCTCTTATGCCCCCACAAAGCTGTCCTAATATCTTTTATACCTCTAATATGTGAACCCACAGAGTGAGGGGAGAGCCCAAACATTGTAATTATACCTGGGTTTAAATTCTGACTGCATAATTCCAACATGCCAGCCAAGTCTGCTTTCTTAACCTGAGCAACCGTCTTAACTTTTTTGAAGCTGTGTATACTATGAAGACTATGGTATAAACTTTACTGACTTTAGAGAAAATTCATGAGAAAATGCAAATAAAAGTGACTTTTTGCAACTATTACAGATCTGAAAGTTGCTGCAGCTTTTCACTTCATGATTTTCAATAAAAGATTTATAACTTAAATGCAGACTTAACTATTCTATAAACACATGGCCCAGAGGACATTCATGAAGCTTAATTTCTAATCCAAAATTCTGTAAACTGATCATACTCAAGATATCTAACGTAAACAAGATAACATTCCTTTCCAGATCAGATACAGTAATGAGATATCAGAAAGAAATGATATAGTGCCCACAATTGGGGAGGGGTGGATAGATCTCACAAAGGTGAAATTCCAAATATCAGAGAAGTGCTTTTAAAATACAAATCTTAACAGTCCCCACCTACAACTATTCAATATATATTACATCATATCCTGCAAACATTTATTAAACAACTACTAGTTGGAGGTTTAATGTCCTAGGTTGTTTATCCTTTTTCTGGAACATTTACAAAAGATACCCAACAGTAGAAAATGGCATATGATATGTGATAAGAGAGTTCAGGGGCGGAGAAGAGAGAGACTGTGAAATGAATTTGGGGAGTGGGATGAGACTGATGAAGGTAGAAAGAAGAGACAACCTAAAAGTTGAGCACAAGAGATTTCATGATTAGGAGAAGGGTGGCATGAGAAAGTTTTGTTCTTTGTGAGCAGGAACACGGTGGAGCCGCTCACAGAACTGTCAGTTTGCTGGAAATGCTTTGGGGCAAAGCAAGGCAATTCCAACTGGAATATCACAATATGCTGTGACAGATGATATACTGAAGCTGAACAGGACACTGCAAAACACAGAATTTAAACTGGATAAGTAGAAGTAATGATTGAAGTAACAAAGTCCTATAAAATCTTAAACAAAACAAAAAAACCCCAAACACCTAATTAGTCCTAGCTGCACAAGAGGGAAATAAGAGACCTGAGAAAAAGTGTAGTCAGTGATACTTGACATGGCACAGAACTTCAGAAAAATGAGGAGGAAGGAAGTAAACTCCGGGTGAGAGGGCAGGCACTGGGGTCAAGGTCCAGCGCTGGATCAGAGCCCCAGAGTTTGAATCCCTCTTGCTCAGCATTACCTCTGTGTCTCTGGGCAAGCGACCGTACCTGAGTCTCCTAACGCGTAAGAAGAGGAAAATCCTATCACCTACCTAACAGGATCATTATAAGGATTAAGACTTAGTACAAGTTCTTAGGACAATACCTGGCGTATATTCACAAAAAGTCTGCCCCTGGGGGAAAAAAATTTCTTGATCCTTGGCGACCTTGAGGAAGACCACCCTTGGCCAGTAGGAGGAGGAGAAGCTATTATACAAAGTAAAGGAAATTAATAAACAGGTGCACGGCAAAAAAAACCACAAAGCACTGATGACTTTTACAGAAATCAAAAAGTAAAGGCGAGGAGTGAAATAAAGGTGACCTGTGCGTAGAGTGTTAAGTGAAAATGCTTTCCAAGGGGATATCGCAGCAAGAGGGATAAGGCTTTGCTCGCTACAACAGTTTTCCGGTCGGAGTTGAACTTGTTTCTTCAACCAAACAGAGAGCTGGACCGGGGCAGAAACCGGATCCTTTCTGTCCTAGCTGCCCCCCGGGAGCGGGGTGTCCGAAAAGGTCTCTGCATCCGGTAGTTTGAATCAGCGCTGACTGACGAACGATAGTTTGGAAGATAAAACAACAGGCTTTCCCATTTTCATCTCCCGCACAACCTGTTCTACGACTCCACTCATCTCGCCTCTCACTCGGCAGCCGACTCGCGGAGCCAAAGAGGCAGCGCCCCGCTGCAAGAGCAGCGCCCCAAGTTCACTCTGGTTTTGAGGACACAACAGCGCCCCAGAAGAAAAGAAAGCAGAAGGAAGGGGCTCGGGAGTTTTGCGGGGTGGCTGGTGAGGCCAGGATCCGGAGCTGGGCAAGTGACCTCGGCGGCCAAGGTCGAGCAGGTCCTTCTCTCTCGCGGTCCCGCCGGCGACACCACCCTCGCCTTCGCGCCCAAACCGCCGGGTCCGCGCCGCGCGGGAGCGCCCGGTGAGGCTCAGGTCGCCGGGGGCGGCGGAGTCTCGCCGGGAGGGCGCAGGTGAGCGCCGCGGCCCCGCCCTCAGCATCCGCAGGCCGCGGCGCGAGAACTTCTCCCGCGCTCCCCAGAGCCCAGGAGTGCCCGGCCGTGCTCCCCGAGTCTCCCGCTCCCGGACCCCACGCCCCGCGCCCAAGTCCCCATCCCACGGCTCCCGACGCCCTGCCCCAGGGCCTCCCTCCCAGCCCTCCTCTCTTGTTCGCGGCGCCCAGAAAAAGTTTGGCCCGGGCCCGCGGGCCGGGCGCCCTGCACTCACCCCGCCCCGAGCGGCTCCGCGGCGGCGGCGGCGGGCTACGCGAGCGCCGAGCTCCTCACAGCGGCCCCTGCTGCCCCGACCGCCGAGCGAGCAGTGCTCGGGGAGGAGGCCGCCGGCTGTCACCTGCCCGCTCTCCCACCCCGCCGCGTGACGCCGCGCAGCGCCGCCCCCGGCCCGCCCGCCGCCGCCAGCAGCGCCAGGTACCCGCGAGGGGCTGGAGGGAGGAGCCGCCCCGCCGGGAAGGGCTCGTGGCCGCGGGCGCCCCACTTCCGCCCGGTCGCGCGCGGCCCCGGCGCGGTTCGGCGCTTGGCCCGGGACGGCGGCCCGCTGGCAGCTTCGGGATATCGGTTCTGGCCGTTGAACAAATTACATTTCTTTCTGAGCACAGATGCCATCACCTGAGGTCATCTCGAAGCTTAAGATAAATAGTGTGAAAACTGTCGTCATGCATGACTCAGGATGAGTTGTAGAAAAATCCGAAACGAGGAGATCCTGGCGGAGGGTGAGGCTGGAGGCGGAGAGGGGGCAAAAAGGGAGTCCCGGTTCCGGAAAAGGCTATTCCAAGCGTTAGTTCCTTTCTAAAATGGAGGCCAGGCCCGATGATAGGAAGCCCACTTTGGGCCAGCTCCATTCCCTGCTTATTAAGAAATTAAGAGAATCGCTACAAATATTGAGCAGGGGGGTTTTAGAGCACTGAAAAGCAAATTGTGCTATAATCTCAGTTAACTTTCCTACTTAGCAACTGCTGCAGGAAATGAAGCTTAGCAAACTGATTTCTCATTTTTGCCTGTTGGATGGGGGAGTGAAGATGAATGTTAGGCATGTACATGCACGCCCCACTGTTTTGTAATTTACCTGTCCTTACGTCTGACTATGATCCTCTCAATTGCTGTTAATTTGGAATCATGTCATCAATAGCTGGAAGGCAAATAGAAGTGCAATAAGCTCTTTGCTTAGGAGGCAAAACGAAGAACTAGAATTGAGTTGTCTTCTAGAAAATTGGCCTGAGGATTGCGATGTGATATAAGCACCTCACAAACGTGCCTGTGAGTTTGTGGTGGAGTTTTAAGTATGGGATCAGTACAGAAGGATCCAGACTACTGACCAGGGAGAGTGGGTGAGCAGAATACGCTATGGGTCTGACGCTTATTTTCCTCTTACAAGATTTGCCTTATATTGCCTAATGCTACTGCACTGAACAAGAGATTTTTAATGCTTTTTGTAAAATTTGAGAGTGCACACCATACCACTGACAGGAATACCAAAAACAAAAACAAAAAAAACCCTCAAATTAGAGAGGTTCTTAAATTCAAGGAAGCTACAGAATTCTTCCTTTTAGATAAACTTGGTTTTCATAATAAGAACAGGTCATTTAGTAGATTTGGGGAATCTTTAAGGAATTAGAGACAATTGCTTAATGACATCTGCATTTGAGTCTGTCATTTTCTGTGTGTATCAATATCCATTCACAAAGTCTCAAATATGAATTCATTCAAAAAATATTTTTTGAACACTACTGTGTTCCAAATCCCGAAGATTCAACAGCTAACAAAATAGACCAAAAGAATTCATTATAGTTGGGGATGACAGACCATAGATCCAAAAACATGTAAAATAGGTGATCATGTTGTGCTTAGTGCAATGAAGACATGTAAAGAACGAAAGGAAATTGTGAATCTTGGAGGTGGGGGATTGGAATGGTAAAGTGGTTAGAGAAGACCTCATTGGAAGTAGGCATTTTTGAGGCAAAAATTTAAAGAGGTGAGATAGCAAGCCTGTGTGTCTGGTTAACAGCTTCCGTTCAGTGCGAACAGCAAAGTCAAAGGTTCAATGCCCTGGGGACCAACAGTGTCTAGGATGTTCATGTTCAGAAAGCAACGTGGAGTGAATTCCAGTGGTTGAACTGGAGTGAATGGGGACAGTAGTACTAAATGGCATCAAAGAGTTAAGGGAAGTGTTTTGAGAGAGAAGTGATATCTGACTAAACTTCTAAGAAGGAATATCCTGACAATGTTTTTGAGAATAGATTGAGGATGGGGGTGGAGAGGAGGAGGGCAGAAACAAATTGATGAGTAGTAACATCTTACAAAATCCAGAGAGGCAGAAAAGTGTTTTGGACCAGGTTGGTAGTAGTGGAAAGTGGTCACTTAAAACTATGTCCCCAGGTAATATCAACAGAATTTCCCAAGGATCTGCTGTAGGGTGTGAGAGAATGACTCTAGGAAGTTTGCCTTGAGCAACTGGAAGGAGAAAATTGCCATGTACCCAGAACAGGAAGATTATGAGAGAAGAAAGTTGGGTGGGGGTAGTGAGGAGTTGTTAGGGAGACTAATTCCATGTGAAATACCCTTTGATATCATATCGAAGTGGATTTATCAGACTGAAGTTCAAGAGAGGGTTCTGGGCTGGTGATATAAGTTTGAGAGCAGTCAGCTTCCAGATTTAGGCATTAGAATGGCTCAGAGCACCAGGAGTGAGACTAGAGGTGTAAATGAGTCCTGGGATACTCCAGGATTGAGTGGTCAGGGAAATGAGAAGGAACCAGTAAACAACGATCTGAGATTGAGTGATATATTCTGGAAACAAGTGTGTTAGTCAGTCATTGCCATAATAATACTGCATAACAAATTACTTCACAGCTTAGTAGCTTGTAGCAATGTATTTGATGGCATGCCCACAAGTCAGCAGGTTGGTTGAATATAGCTGACCTAGAATGTGCTCAGCTGAGTTGATTTGCTTTAGGTTGCACATTTGAGTTTACGTTTGTTCTATGCATTTGTTTCAGAGCCCAGATTGAAGACGCAGCAGTTACCTAGAGAGCTCATGGCATATAATTAGGGTGCAAAAAACATTTCACTGCCCACAAGCTTTTTGGGATGCTGCTTACATCATTTACGTACACTTAAGGCTTCAAGTTCAAGTATTCCAATTCTAGGAGGCTTTAATACGCATATAGGGAGATTAGGCCTTTGCTGTGACTTAAGTGTCAGATATTCCCTCCACTGGTTAATATCTGGTAAATATGTCTTTCTGTTTAGGCTTCTATTCTGTCCCAATGTCTATTTGTCTTGCATTGGATTTTCTTTCTGTTTTATTCTGTGTAAACTTTAAGAACTCTTCTTTTTTTTAATGAAAAACTATGGTAGAATTTTTATTTGAAATGCCTTAAAGTTGAAATATGTCTTTAGGATGCTGTCTTTAGGATGTTGAGATGACCATCCCATGAACATAATATTATTTTTCCATTTATATCTATCTTTTAATGAACTTTTAAAATTTCTCTGTATTGGGCTTTCAGTATTTTATTAGATTTACTCCTAGGAACCTTATAATTACTATTGGTATTATAAATTGGTAAACATTTTTTAATCATGTTTTAGGGATGTTGTTAATCTTTGTGCAATGATTATGTATCCTTTGCTTTTACTATTAATTTGATTATAGACTCTGACTTTCTACTGAGACAGTATCTCCTGTGAATAATTACAATTTTATTTCTTTTCAGTATTTTTCATTCCTTGAGGAAAGAATGTATCCTTATTGACAACTTCTTACTCTGTGCCAGTTTGTTATGAATTTAATTTTACCAGTGATTTTCAAGCTTTATTGAGAATCAGAATCATTGGGATGTTGTCAAAATGTAGACTGCTGGACATATATCTCCTGAGATGCTGATTGAATAGGTGTGGAAAATGGACCAGGAGATTTGCATTTTAACCTACATTCTGTGGGATTCTGATATAGTTGTTGAGAGAGCTGTGCTTTGAAAAACATATATTTACCTTCTCTCTTCTGATATTTATTATTTTTTCTTCAACTAAATCATAAGCCCACGGGGGCAGAGATTTTATCAGATATCTCTTTGCATCCCTGGGATCTCGAATAGTAGCCCACAAACAGTAACTGCAGATGCTGATGAGGAGTTTGAGGAAGCTGTTGGTAATATTTGTATGTACTTACTATTTAAATGCTTTAAAGTGTTTCCCAGGTGTATTTTATATACATGTAAATAATATCTTTAATGTCATTAGAGGAAAAACATGACAGGTATGTTGTGATAGGGAACTAAGTGGCCATCAACCCTTCCACATATTTATCTCAGTATGTCTACATCCCCAAGCTTTTTTTTTTTTTTAATTTATGCATACAAGCTGGGGTACAGGCCAGAGGCGTGGGGCGGCGAGAGGGTCCACCAGAGACAGAGCAGGGAGCAGAACAGGCAGATCAGAAATACACTGCTGAGGGGAGCAGCAGGTGAGGCAGGAGAGGTCTGCCGCACCATGTGGGATTCTCCCTGGCTGGGCGTCGAACTCGCATTGCCGCTGCTGCTGCCGACAGCTCCACAGCGCGGCGCTCGCCACCAGGGAAGCCCTACATCCCCAAGCTTGATGGCTTAATCTCTTCTTTGACATTGAAACAGTAGGAGACAAATAATTTTATTTTGGTAATTCTTCTGTTCAGATATCTAAGATGTATGTAAAATTTATATCCATAGATATACCAGCTATTGAAGAGATACCTATATAACTTATTACCCATTCAGTATGATTACTCAATTTTTGTGAAAGGTTTATAATTTTGAAGTAAGAGGAAAAACCAGTGGCACTTTTATTAATAGGTTAGATTTTATTAAAAATTAAATTTATATATTTGATTTTAAATACTATGTGATATAGTATCATATACTATACTATATGATACACTAACTAGTCAAAAATTTTGCAGTTTTTAGGGTATTTCCAGAAGAGTACTATTATAACAAAGCTGCGATAAGTTAGCAGAAAGAGGCATCAGGAGTTATGCTTTAAAAAAGCAGCACGCATGAACCAAGGTTTTATGCAAGAACATCAAAGTAATCCAATTGTCTTTGCTAATCTAAAGAATACAGTCTGATTGAAATTCACACTTTAAATTGTTACTAGGAAGTTTTTATTTACAAATCTTCAAAGTAATCTATCCTGTGGATTTAAGCTTTAGTCAGCTAATCAATGTTTAAAGATCATTTGACATGACTGTGGGGCCAGCTTAGAAAATCAGACTATGTAGAGATGAGCAATAATATGTCTAAGGAAAAATGACTGAATTGCTTCATATTACCCATCTTTCCTTTTCTGTAGCACAGATCAAGAGCTGACTTTATGCATAGATATAATTTAAAAGGCTCTATCTTTCATCTCTGTTCTTGGTTTTACATATCCATTTCATGCACGTAAGATGATTTCCCTATCTATTTCTAAATGATAAAGCATTTGTGCAGATAAAGCACTCTAGGAAATGAGGGTGGATGAGTCCTGATTTATATCCTCAAAACAAGTTTGTTAGTCATTCTGTTTGTTACAGCGTCATTCAGTTCAGTTTTTCTTCAAAAGTAGGATAAAGAGAAATTAGACCGTTTCAGAAAGTTATGTTACTTGTTCAGAAAAAGTTACGATAGGTAAGTAAAATTAATGATGTGTGCACAAATAGCCAGCTCCTCATAATTTAAAATCTGCAAAATGAGCACTTGGTGCCTTGACAAAAGGGGACTTGGAGTGCTTGGTGACAGACATGAGTAGACATGAAAAGCATTCACAGTTGTAGAAGATGGCTAGCTATTCGCTGGGTCCTCTTCCATCTGGGCACACAGTTGGGCTCTATTTCCCAGCCTTTCTTTTTTTCTTTTTTAATATATATTTTTATTGTTATTTATGTCTTTTACATTTTGCATTCCCCTTGGGTAGCCCACCACCAATTCACCCGTGATCCATCTCCATGGTCCCTTGTGTTCTTTTCTATTCCATTTTGTGCCCTTTCCCTTCCCTCCCTCCGGCGCCCTCCTCCCCCCCCCTCCCCCCCCCCCCT
>PVIJ01004117.1:98507-121675 GCA_004024925.1 Scalopus aquaticus | reverse complement strand
TGGAACAAAAACAGACAGAAAGACCAATGGAACCGAAGAGAATACCCAGAATTAAAGCCACATATCTATGAACAACTAATCTTTGACAAAGGAGCAAAGAAAATGCAGTGGAACAAGGACAGTCTATTCAATAAATGGTGCTGGGAAAACTGGACAGCCACATGCAAAAAAATGAAGCTAGACTACTACCTCACACCCTCCACAAAAGTCAATTCAAAATGGATAAAAGACCTGGACGTAAGACCTGAAACCATAAAATGTACAGAAGAAAATATAGGCAAAACTCTACACGACATACATCTCAGCAAAATCTTGAAAGACACATCCCTCAAAGCGAAGGAAGTGAAAGACAAGATAAACAGATGGGATTACATCAAAATTAAAAGCTTCTGTACAGCAAAAGAGACATTAACCAAAACTAACAGACACCCTACCAACTGGGAAAAGATCTTTGCACACAATACATCTAATAAAGGACTGATAACAAAAATTTACAAGGAACTCACACAACTCAACAAAAACAAAGCCAATAACCCAATCAAAAAATGGGCAAAAGAGCTCAAAAGGCACTTCTCCGAAGAAGAAAAGCAAATGGCCAACAGATACATGAAAAAGTGCTCAACATCACTTACAATCAAGGAAATGCAAACCATGTAGTATTTCTCCAGGTGGCTGAAGGATCAGAGGATTAAAAAGCTCTTCTATCTTCATGTGAATATAATGACTGAAGAAAGATATTTTCCTATATGCCAATCTGGACAGTCTCGGCTTAAAGTTAAAAAAAAAAAGTTCTAAGATCCAAAGAGACTGGTTAAAATAGACTTAAGACTAGTGAATGCATTGTAAACAAACAGTTATACCAAAACGCAGATACTTCTCAAAAGTTAAATTTAAGCAAGAAAAATTTTAGTCTGTTGCTATTCTTAATTATTGGCCCAAGTGCAAATAAAAAGAAGTAAAATATTTTGAATAATGCTATTTGGTTGGTTCAGTTTCTCACAGCTAGACATGGGGAGGGGGGCTTAGAGGGACCTATACATCCTTTGTTAATAGCCTTTTATACTTTCACTTATTTTGTCAAGAAAGAGAAACAAAAGTATTTTTGAAAACAAAGGGGATAACTTAAGTTTAAACACTGGCTAGTTATTCTACCGTTGTTTTTCATTAAAAGTTTTTTTTTTTCATTTCAATATGAGGACATTAAGTGTTAAAGCATTTCTCAAAGGCAAACAGCTCTTTTTCCTCATATTAGAATATTCTCTGGTTCTAGCTAATGTTGTTTGGTCCTTAACAGTTTTAATGGTTTCATGTCCTAAAAAGTAATCATTACATGAGAGGCCTATACTGAGCCAATCTACCTTAAAAGAATTTTAGAAATAAGTGAAAACAGAAACTCTTTAAGCAAAAGAATCATATAGGCATAGATAAATTCAGGGCCCTATTTCTCTTTTTTCCCTCCAAACCTTTCTTTTAATCAACTGAAGTGTTCCAATTAATACTGGTTGTCTCCATGCTTCCTAATCCTTCCTGGACAGAAAGCAATCTAAACTGAGTTAGCATTCAGGTGTTTTACATTTTCTCCAAAAATAGTAAAGGAAGATACTTTTAAAGCACTAGGGAAAAAGGGACTATTCTTCAGACAGAGGAAAAAGGCTGTCTGGTGCCCTTCAAATTATCCAGCATAAAACTCCACTGCATATGCTCAGCTCCAAACCAAAAGGGAACTTTCTATTGCAATTCTAAACTTTGCAGCTCTTGTTTGAATTTTAGACATCTAAGTACTTGGTTGATATTTAAACATATGGTTAACATATGCCAAATGTGTTGAAAGTCGTGTCCAAAAGTTCAAAAGTGGAAAACGAAAAAGTCCTTATTCATGTTTTCATTATATTCTCCCAAAGATAAATTGTACCAACATGTCTACGTATGTGGTAGGATGAAATGAAAGAGGGTTGGAGATTGAGAAGAAATTTTTTTTTTTTTATTTTACCTTCTTTAACAAATAGGCAAGGTAAACCACTGAAAGATTTGCAAAAGAAGTCTTTGTGAGCAGTTGAATATACATTTTAGGTGACAGGCAATGTTATCTAAAGGGCAATGTAAGGGCAATGTAATGGAAAACCACACAGTTCCAGAAAGAAGCGAATATAACAGGGTGGTTACATTTTAATGAGTAAGTATATAAAACCCTGCCAAGGTTCATTTAAAGTTTGGGGAATTATAGCTTGTACAGTAGTAAATTTTCAGTGGTAGAAAAAAATATTAGAAAACTAAAATATGTAGCATTATAGCTACATAACTTGTGTTCTCATTTTGCGCCTAATACCTTTTTAAAGGTGTATATTAATTATATTATTAGAGTCTCTTAAAATAATCCAAGAGGTAAGTATTTATTATCATCTCCATTTCACAGATAAAAGTACAGATGCACTGAGATACTAAATATCTGGCCAAGGCAACAGCACTAGACAATGAGGGAACCAGGATTCAAAGTAAATGTGGCTCCGGAATTCATACCCTTAGCTATATGCATATTGATGTTTGAAGTTGGAAGAAGAACGGAACTGACAGAATCTCTTAGAAATTCAAAGATTATTTTAAATTCTTACATCTATCTACCCATTAACCTACAGCCAGTTATGAGAAGTAGAAAAAGCTAAAGAAGAAAAGGAAGAGAAGGAGCAGGAGGAGGAGAGAGGGGGAGAAGGCAGCAGCAGTCACATCTAGCAACACAGTTTATCAGCAAAGGGAAGCAAGCAGCCTCATGCAGGACAGAATGAGCTCTGTAGAGTCATTAATGTGACAAAAGGAGGTAAACAAAGAGTGACCAGTAAAAATGTAGTTCTCAGCCTTCTAGCATTACCAAAACAAGATGATCTCAAAGATCAGAACTAACTAGTACTATAAATAGTACAGTACTAACAGTACTATAATGTTAGACAAAAAGTTAGAAAGATGTGCTCTTAAAGTGCACTAAAGAAACAACTTCAAAATGACTTTTGTGTTAGTGAAGATTAAATCAAAAGGGCAAGTAAAATTATAAACAAGTTTTTCCTTAAAAGGGATATGAAACTGAACATAAACCTTTTATCCAGCTGACATACCTACTTACTGTTTGTGATGACATCTAACTTACTCCTGTGACAGTTCTTTTGTTCATGTCATTCCCATTTGACAATAATCTCCCCAAACGTATAAAACGTTCTTCAAGGATTTTCCTTCAAGCCATTTATTTTCCTTGGAGCCCGAGCTGATCATGTCTTGTCACTGAAATTTGTGGCATGTATACTTACATTGCCTTAAAATATGTTGTCCATATTTTAAGTGTTATTTTGTTACCTTGCAGTAAATTCATAATGAACAGATATTTTAGCTACTCAAGCAGATATTACAAATTTATAAATAAGAGATATGCAGTATACTTGAATGATTTTATATTTTTGTAGCTACCATGGATTCTCAACAGAAGACATTAAAGGCTGATTATAAATTAACAGCTAGGAACTCAAGTAATGACACTGTTGCATCAAAGCAGATCGGAAGAATTTTACAAATCACAGGTACACAAACTAACTCGTGCTAAGGTAAATTTACAATATTCTCTCACACAATAGTTTAGTTTCAAAGGGAGTCACAACTTTCTATGTGACCAGTTTCAAACTTACGTATTTGCTTTTTAAACCAACACAAGCAAGCTCTAGTACTTGTAACCTGCATAGCATATTAGCCACTTATTTGCTTATTTTGCAAGTAACCATGAAGCGGTCAACAGAGATTCTTCAGACTTTTAAAACCTCTGCTCAAAGGACTGGCATGTAGCCATCTTTACAGGGTTCATATTTCCTAAGCCACCACCCTACCCAAATGGTAGAGTCCCAAATATTTGACTTATTCCACAAACAGTAAGAATTTGTTAATTCTTTCATGGCCTATGATTTTTAACACCTGCAATCAAAATAGGTTGGTTTGGTTTGTGCTCTACTATAAAATAAAAATATGTGGGTAGCTTACAATACATTAAGCCCAGGATCATTTATTTAGGCTACTAGGTTACAACAGATATTGCCTGAGCGGATAAAAATGAGGAATGATAAGGAGGACAAAAGATGGGGAGATGGGAACACCAGTAGCTCAGTGGGAAAATGTTTGCATGCACTACCTAAAACCAACAATCTAGTACTGATTAATAATATTAACACTTAAGCAAATGTGCCCCCCAAAAAGAAAAAACAACAACTATATGTGTGATTCTCCTCTACATCTTTTAACTATTACAGGGCACAAGAAAATTTCCTTAACTATGCAATTGGGAAAGGTAGATCCAAGATTTGTGGGGGATAAACAAAATAATATCAAGCCCTTAACACAGTGCTAGACCTGCAACAAGTGCTCAAGAAAGTTAAAATTCCCATTAAGTCTTTCTGGAAATGAATCCTTTTAACAGGGGTCAAATTGACCTGTTCTATTCTGCAGAAGAGTATGTTCATAAAACACCATTGTGGCAACACAGGTCAGATATTACTCATGCACTCCAAAATAACAGCTGATATTTGATTAATTATGATGCCATTCTCAATGAGATTTAACATATTTAAACCCCAGAGGAAAAAATATCACCCCCTCTTTTCAGATGGAGAAACTGAGGCATGAAGGCAAGAAATAAACTTCCTAAGCTTACACAGACAGCAGAGCTGAAATTTGAACCAATGCAGTCTGGCTTCAAAATTCATGCCCTTTTTAACCACTAAGCTTTTAACCTCAGGTACTTGGGGATTTACAGGCAATAATCAAGGTCAAATTGTACTCATGATTTATAACTAAAACAGCTACAAATGACAATAATCTCAATAACAACACAACCATAAATATAAACTTTAAAATCATGTACCAAATAGTTTTGAAATAAAAGTGTTGGGGTAATTCCAAATGACCAGTGTTCTAATCCTATTCTTCATTTATCAATGTGTCATTGGAAAATTATTGTACCCCTAGCTTTTGATTCTTCAGTTAGATGAAAACACTAATGTGGGAATGATTAAACACCTGAGACTATGCTCTTTACAATTCTTGGAACACATAAACTCTATAAATTATTTAAAATGATAGTTCTGTTCGCTGAAAACATTTGACAGGGTGAAGGAAGGGGGAAGACAAAAGAAGCTTTAATTAAAGTAGCATTCTTATTCCTGAGAAGTCATAATTCTTGCCAGTTTCAGGAAACTAAGAGTATTTGTTGTTCCAGCTTCTCATTTTATTTAGGTCTCAACTCCTGCTACGTGTTAGAAACTCCTAGAGCATTATAAAAATATTGATGCTAGAAACTTAACTCAGAGTCCAATTAACTCAAACCCCTGGGGAGTAGGTCCAGGCACCATGTTTTTTTAAAGCCCATGTGATTCTAATGCAGGATTAAGACCCACATGCCATATGCTTGTCAGCTTGGCTGGCCAAGGTACCTACAGATAAGGCCATATGGTTGGCAGCAATAAATGCAAGAGTTCACATTACTGTACAGTCACTCAAGAGCCTGGGAAGCTTTGCAAATGAATGGCTAGACTCACCTTTGTAAGTATCAGAGCATATTAACAAGGAGATTATAGTTAATGAGACTCAAAATGCCAATTTGTGCAATCAATCAAGCATTCACTTCTCTCCTTAAGAACAGCATTCTTTGGCAAGACTGACTTTAACACATGGTAGACCTTTTATTCCCCCAACCCAAATGGAAGACCTCAAAAATAAACAAGAATGATCTAATTTACTCATCAATATACCAGAAGCTAGAAGAGTGAGAGAGCAGAGATATAGCTAAGCCGTCCAGAAAAAGCCTTTATCTTTCTCCTATAGTATCAAGGGGACTTAGAAAAACTAGGTAAGTTAACTGCCTCTTTGATTGAGTGGAACCAATTCCCTAGTTTTAAACAGTGTACTCTTATCAACTACTAGAAGCCAGACCCAGTGAGGGCCCAGATCCTGATTATTCACCCTCCATCTGAAGAAAGGAGCTAGCAATCATGGGAAGAAGGAGGTTAACACTCTCTGCTCTTTCCCAAGTGTGAAGGAATATAGAAATATTCTTGTGTCTGGGCCAAAACAGGAATGTAGGGTCATGTGATGTCAACAAGATTCCAAAATTGCTGTCACAGTGGGTAGACATTACAAACAAATCTCCAGCCAACCAAGCACGTGAGAGAGAGAGAGAGAGAGAGAGAGAGAGAGAGAGAGAGAGAGAGAGAGAGAGAGAGAAATCTATAAATTTGTAAATACATGGAAAACTAAGCAAATGAAAAAGAGCCAATTGTTAACTCTAGGAGAAAGTAAAAATTAAACAAATAATGTAATCATAGCAGGCCAAGTGCTCAGTGAGCAATATATACAGTGTCCTAATAATCTAAACATAACATGGATTTAACCAAAATGTGTTTTAAAAAAGTATGCTGGAATGAAGAGGAGGTGGGTGTGCATGGCGACAAGAAATAATGCAAGAGATCAAATCTTTCCTTCCAGAATAGGGCGTCATCAGACAACATCCTAGTTTGAAATAGAAAAGACTGTCAATAAGCACAGTGCTCGAAATATGAAGTCAACAGTAGATGCAGCTCAAAATGCTGAAAAACCATTTTCCTGAAGATAAGGACTCGGGGATGGAAGGTGGGCCGTGAGCTGTGTGCACATGTCCCTGTGTCTGTGCGTGTAATAGAAGTCTTGGGAGCCATGTAAATTTCTAAACCCATATACAAGAACTAAGTTAAAACTTAGAAATTAATGTGTCATATTACATATGCCAAATTGAGAGTCCATTTGTCTAATTTTTGTTTTTGTCAAATCACATCACACTGGTTGCACAGATACACTATAAATGAGGGCTGAGGGTTTAATGGCCAAGAATATACACCCCAAAATATTTAACATGGCATACAGCTTAACTCAAAACAAAATAAGGGAAGACTGATCACTTGTGTTCCTCTAACCAGTTGTCCCTCTCTTCTATATGGGGTTCCTCATTCTTAAGTCAAGGGAGTAAGAAGGTTGAGAAATAAATTCATCAAGTATTTTAATGTCTAAGAAGTCAATATGAGAATAGCAACCATTTATTATTCTGCCTCACTGAATAAATTCCAGAAAAATTGTAACTTGCTTCAATTATGAGTCAAATGCATAATGATATTGTTTTATCCTGAAATAATCAAACAAGAATGAACATTATCTTCTTACCTCCAATTACCTGGTCTGTTGAGCCCAATTCTGGCCTGCTTTCCCAGTGATTCTTTCTGCCTGGAACATTGGTATTTTCCTGTATTGCATGCCCTTGTGGGCAGCTGGTCCCTTCACACTACTGCCACACCATCCCAACGCAGTCCTTTTTGTGGCTGGTTGGTACCCTACATGTTGAGAAATGCTAAACCCAGGCAACGTCCCAGCACTGGAGTCAGGGTCTACCTGTGCTCCCCTCTCCTCTGCCACTTTCCTGCCCCGTCCCTTCCCCCCATGTTCTGGCCAGCTCTTTCTGGGTGACATCTGCTTTAAAGAACATTTCATGGTATGACCACCACAGAAAACAGCATGGACATTTCTCAAACAAAATAAAAACAGAGTTCCCATAGAGTCCAGCTAGTCCACTTCTGGGTATTTATCTAGAGAAATGAGAAAATAGTAATTTGAAGACATCTGCAACCCTATGTTCACCACAGCACAATGCACAATGGCCAAGACGTAGAAACAACCGGGGTGCCCCTCGTGGATGAATAGTTAATGATGTCGTGTGTGTGTGTGTATGTGTGTGTGTGTGTGTGTGTGTGTGTGTACACACAATGCACTATTAAGTGATATAACAAGCAAAAACAAAAAGATGAAATCTTGACATCAGCAACAACACAGATGGGACTTGAGGGGATTATATTTAGTGAAACAAGTCAAATAGAGAAAGACAAATGCTGTATAGTTTATCTCATATGTGGAATATAAAGAAACAAAACAAATTAACTACAACAAAAAAGTCCCACAGAAACAAACCCTTAGATTCTGACAATAGAATGGTGGTTACCAGAGGGGAAGGAAAAATAGGTGGGTGGGTAAAAAAGGGCAAAGTGGATTAGCTATATGGTGGTGGATGGAAACTAGACTTTCAGTACTGATCATACCTTGTATTCACAGTTGCAGAAGGATAAGAGCTGTACCCCGAACACTCAATGTTATAAACTACCGTTACCTCCTCAGCAACAATGAAAAATTTTAATGAGAACAAAAGAAGAAAAATTTCAGACACAAAAGTACTAAGTACAGTAAAAATAATCAAAGCACACAGTCTCAATATTTACCAACACTTTGTCATATATGTTTCCATTGTCCATGGTACCCTCTTTTTATTACTGAGTTACTTTTAAAGTAAATTCCAGACCCCAAGAGATTCAATCTTTATCTACGATAGAATCTCAAATATAATGATGATATTAGAAATGGCAGCATGACATTCTCTTACAAAAAATACCATGTTCATACTTAACAAACTTTATCAGTATCTATTACTATTATCTAATGCTCAGTCTATTTTCAAATAAGTCCAACTGCTCCAAAACAATAAACTTAGACTTTATTATATTTTATCAGATGCACACTAGGCTTGCTGAATGTATAACTGTTATCTGTAAAGTCTCTTAAGTCTCTTCATTTAGAACAGCTGCAATCTTTTTTATTTTTTCCAGCACCATTGACTTGTTTAAGAGACAAGGTCATCTGTGTCTTATAAAATACCCCACACTCCAAATCTGGTTGATGGTTTCTTCCTGATATCATTTAGTACAAGTTCAGATATTTCCTCCAGATTAGAACTTAGGTAGAAAGGCTCATTTCAGGTTCCATTTTTCTTTATATGTTTATTTTAGAAAATGGACAAGAAAATTTCCCTAAGTGGTGCTATGTGAATTACATAACCACGTGAATTATTTTTCTTTTTAATAATTCTAAGATTGGTTAATAAGCTCAAGTGATAAACTTCCTTGTCAAAAAGTTCCTGTTGTTCTTTCACCTGATGGTGCCACCATCACCAATAACTAGGGTGGGAATCAAAATTGTTATTTTCCAACTTTACAATTCCTTCTGCATTTATTACCCGGAATTTTTTGGTTGAAAACTCTTCCTCATTCACTTGGGCTACTTGATTACTCTGAAAGGATCTCAGTTTTAAAAGGATAAATACTTAATTTTGACCCTTTAATTGCTGGTTTTCAGTAATAAGTTGTAAGTAATCACCAAGAGCAGTCAATGAATTTTCCTTTCTGTTTTGGCTTCTTTTCTTCATTGTCATCTTTGTCTTCATTTTTTTCATGACTTACCAGTTCATACTATTCATATATTTAGTATGTTTTCATCAAGTGGAATAATGGGAGAAGTGTTAAAATGGTCTTATTTTGGTCAATGGGGGCCTTTTCAAACTGGCTTCTGTCCTTTTGATATGTCATCAGGATTTGACAGATTTCTTGCTTTCTGGCTAAAATATAAAGATTCATTCTATGCATGTCCCAGAGCCAGAATCAGTCATTTCCCTAAAGACCCTTGGGCTTTTCATAGTGAGAAATATCACTTATGAACTACAATCCAAGAATTACATATATTCCTTGCTGATGGGTTATCATATTTATACAGAAAATATAAATTTTTTTTGATATTTCCAATTCAAATTTGGCATTAACCACCTTAATTTTATCCCTGTATCTCTTTTCTCTAAATTACAAAAAGCTAAACATGTCCTAATAATATTAACATAAATATGTGCTTTATTTCATGGTAAACAGAATACTTTCAAATTAATAATAGTTTCTTAAATAACAAAGCAACTAAATGAAGTTCAATAGTCTTCTGTAGATCTTAGTCCTTAAATTACATATAGCTAAGTATTTACAATATTCTAAGAGTAGGTAGACTAAAACTTTTTTTTTTGGTAAGGTTTTCCACAATTAAGATACGGTAATCTTTAAGTTGTTTTTTTTTTTTTCTGTTGCTTTCAATTTTAATATAAAGAAGTATTTTTCCTCCTTACCTAATTTTTTTATTACATAAAATACTTATTTAATTCCAAATTCAAAGCTCAGTGAGGGACAGTCAAAGAATTCATGCATCAATTCTACATTTCCCTCCACTGTTTCCTTTTGTAAACATATATTTTGGGACCATCAGGTGAAAGAATGATAGGAACTTTACTGATAAGGTAGCTTAACATTTTAACTTATTGACCAATCTTAGAATTATTAAAAGGAAAAATATACTTTTCCCTTGTCTCTTCCTTACATATTACATCTTAGATAGCATTCTATATACACTCTTCTGAACCTTGTTCTTTTCACTTAGCAATATATTTTGGAGCACTGTAATTTACAAAGATCTTTCTACTACATTTATTCCTTTTTACAATAGCATAGTATTTCACTGTATGCTCAAATACTGTAATTACTAAACCCTTTGCCTACTGATAAACATGTGAGTTGTTTTTTAGTCTTTTGATACTACAAATAAAGTGACAATAATCTCATCCATGTCACTTATTATAGTTTGACAAATCTGTGACTGAAGTACTAAGTTAGATTGCTAAGTCAGAGAGTAGGAATTTTAGTGAGACTTGTATTAACCGCAGTCAGTTCTCCTCTACAAGAATACACCATTTTGCACTCTTGCCAGCAAAGAATAAAAGTGTCTGCCTCCCCAGAGCCACACCAATGGCGTGCTGTGAAGCTGATGGCAACAAAAAGTATTTGTGTGGTTCTAATTTGCATGTATCTTATGATGAATAAGGCTGAACAGCACTTTTTCATATTCATTTGGCACCATTGTCATTCTTTATAGAGAACTCTACTTTCGTCAGTTTGAAAAATCAAACTGCCCTTATTTTTCATTACAGTTAGGAGATTGCTATATATTAGGTGTGCTATTTACTCTTTTCTGTAACAGAAATTGCTCAATTTTTCCACAGTGTCTCATTTGGTTTTTGTCATGCAGAAGTTTGTTTTTGATTTGAAAGGATCAATTTTATATAAATTTAGGAAGATTACAATAATTTTTGCCATTACAGTGAGTCTTTAGCAAAGTATTGTAGGCTTTGTGAGTGAAACAAGACCAAAAATAAACAAAACTATAATGACAAGTAGATATTACTTACAAATGGTTATACTTTCAAAAAAAATCCCAGGGGAATTATGACTGTATAAGCTATTAAAACTATAAGAAGTTTCAAAATTTTTATTTAATAAGAGTCATTTATAAGAATTACTATTGTTTTTCTATTCCAGCAATATTCAAGTATAAAAAAAGATACTGCACAAAATGTATGATGTTGTTAAGAATTAACCAAACAAAGAGAGCGTAAGACCTTTTCAAAGCAAATTTTAATATTCCATTAGAGGACATAAAATATTGAATTGTGCATGTGGTATGAGTTATGAGCCATTCATCTCTAAAATAGTTTTAAATTATACATTCCATAAAATTACAATCAAAATCTCAAAGCTGAGTTAACAAATTAACTCAAAAATTAATATTAATGAATAAATACCTGAAGAACTAATACATTTTGGAAAAAGAGGAACAAGGATATTTGCATTCAAGCAATGTCACAAAGCCAAATAATTAAAACGTTGTGACACTAAGAACGGATAGACTAGTTAACAAATAGAGAGCTCATAAATAGACTTCTATAGACATCTGACTTAGTCTATATCTGAGAGAGAATAAAGTGACTTTATAAATGGTGTTAGGATAATTGGTCACTGTATTAGAAAAATAAGGCTGGACATGTATTAAAGTTTAGTCAGGTACAACTCTAAATATAATATAGTAAAGACACAAGATAATTATATTTGTCTCTTTCTGGAGGGAAAATTTCTTAACATCTTAAAATTACAAGCCATAAGAGGGAAATATATATACAGTTGTAACATCAACACTGAGATTTTGCTTCAATAAAGGATGCCCTTACAAGGTAAATGGATAGAAAAGAGACTAGGAAAAGCATTTGTATCTTTTATAACAGATACAGATTAAAATTAAGAATATACAAAAAACTGGGCCTCCCTGGTGGCGCAGCGGTTGAGCACTGTGCTGTGGAGCTGTCGGCAGCAGCGGTGCGAGTTCGATGCCCAGCCGGGGAGAATCCCACATGGTGTGGCAGACCTCTCCTGCCTCACCCGCTGCTCCCCTCAGCAGTGTATTTCTGATCTGCCTATTCTGCTACCCGCTCTGTCTCTGGTGAACCCTCTCGCCGCCCCACACCTCTGGCCTGTACCCCAGCTTGTATGTATAAATAAATAAATCTTTAAAAAAAAAGAATATACAAAAAACTCCTGAAATGAGGGGAAAAAAGTGAAACCCAACTACAAATGTAATCTACCAATTTCACTCTTAGAGATAGATAGACAGACAGACGGGTAGATAGCCACTTCTCAACTTTTGATAGACATGTATCTCAATTACTTGTGTGTATGTATGTGTTTGTGTATATACACCAAAAAGCTTAAAAGGTTGATAATGCCAGGGTATTCACAGAGTATTGCTTATGGCACCCCTAGTGGGTGACTAAGTGACTAAGTATATGTGATACACACACAGACAGCAACTATTACTAGAGCATCCAGAAACTATGAACTAGACTTCACAAGTGGTCAGCAAGATCATAATGTGGGAGTATGATACTGCAATAAAAACAGACACACAGACCAATGGAATTGAATAGAAATCCCAGAAATAAAGCCAGACATAAATGGATGACGAACCTTTGAGAAAAGAGCTAAGAATATGCAATGGAACAAGGACAGTTTGTTCAATAAATGATACTGGGAAAACTGGTCCACCACATGCAAAAGAATGAAACTAGAACACTACTCATACCATGCACAAAAATCAACTCAAAATGGATAAAAGACTGGAACATAAGCCCTGAAACCATAAAATATATAGAAGAAAATATAGGTAAAACACAACATGACATACATCTCAGTAACATCTTTAAAGACTCATCCCCCAAAGTAAAGAAAGTGAAGGAAAAGATAAACAGCTGGGATTACATCAAACTAAAAAGCTTCTGCACAGCAAAAGAGACATTAACCAAAACAAAGAGACACCCTACTGACTGGGAGAAAGTTTCTGTACTCCATACAACTGATAAGGGACTGATCACAAAAATCTACAAAGAATTCACATGACTCAACAAAAAGCAAACAATCCAGTCAAAAAATGGGCAGAAGAGCTAAAAAGACTTCTCCAAAGAGGAAATGCAAATATGAAAAAATGTTCAACAGGAAAATGCAAATCAAAACCACAATGAAGGCTTCCCTGGTGATGCAACAGGTCGAGTCTCAGCACTATAAAGCTGTCCACAGCCACTGCAGCACAAGTTCAATCCCCAGCCAGGGAGCTGACCCACAGGGTGCAGCAGACCTCTCCTGCCTCACCAGCTGCTCCCCTCAGCAGTGTATTTCAGTGGATCCACCTGTTCTGCTCCCCACTCTGTCTCTGGTGAATCCTCTCACCCCCCCACACCTCTGGCCTGCACCCCAGTTCTTTTATGCATAAATAAATAAAACCTTTAAAAAAACACGAGATTATCACCTTACACCAGTAAGAATGGCACACATTAAAAAACTAGCAACAGCAAATGTTGGCAAGGATGTGGAGAAAAAGGAACTCTCCTACACTGTTGGTAGGAATGCAAACTGGTCCAACCAATATAGAAAGCTGGAGCGGGGAGGGGGTTCCTCAAACTACTAAAAATGGAGCTAGCATGTGACCCAGCAATTCCACAACTAGGAATCTACCCAAAGGACACAAAAAACATTAATTCAAAAGAATACCTGTACCCCTATGTTTATTGCAGCACTATTTATAATAGGAAGATATGGAAACAAACCAAATGCCCAAAAATAGATGACTAGATCAAGAAGATGTGGTATATATACACAATGGAATACTACTCAGCAATCAAAAAAGATAAACTCATGCCATTTGCAGCAACATGGATGGAGCTAGAAGGGATTATGCTTCCAGTGAAATAAGTCAAAAATGAAAACAAAAATATCAGATGGTTTCACTTATAGGAGGAATACAGGCAAACCAAATAAGGGATCAGGGAAAAGAAATAATAACTAAAAACAATTAACAGGCAATGATAAATCAGAGACATTCTGCAGGGGAGGGGGGTGATCAAAATAGGGGAGGGAAGAGCAAAAGTGGTAGGAATTCTATGGGGACTACACCTGAAAGGAGAAAGCAAACATTGTACAAGAATGAACAATGATGTAAAATATATATAAATAAATAAATTATAATTGTCTAAAAAAGACCATAATGTGGGGGAAAATAAGAAATGGAATACAATTAAAACTTTTATAGTAACTGAATTCCTATGTAGTAAACTGGCAGAAAAATCACACCTTGCATTTTTCAAAGATTAAAACATGTTATTTCAAAAATTAAACTTCACTACTATGTGTGTCTATTGAAGAGATAAGGAAATAGAGTTAGGCACAAAGGCTGGTATGGGAAAAAATAATAAATATTGGAAATAAGCAAGAAGTCTTAGACAGAATGCTAATCGTAATGAGTCATAAATAGGGAGTGATCAAGTGTTCTTCCAAAGGGAGAGAAAAGCAGCATCTGGTGTGTTTTTAGGAAGAGAGGCTGTGACCATCAGTAATAAAAGCATTACATAAGAAACACTATCATTCACTGTCTAGAGACGGAAGCATCCTGACAACTAAGTCCAACGTCCCAATCGCTTTGGAGGCCAGACTGGGATCAGCAGGGGAGCGCCATTGGGAGGTTATGGCCCTAGTCTTCAGTGGATCGGGGAATGTGCTTTACCTACTGCGGCAGCAACTCCATTGCAGAGGTAGAAGCATCTCATGATCTGATGACACTGTCACCACCCTGGGTAAGGAAAGTGTTACCAGAAAAAGCAGTATCTGCACCCAGCCTTCTTCTCTTACAGGAAAAGACTGCTGATGGCTGAAACAGCTGAAACTGAGGGATAACTGGCCCAATCTAGCTATCTCAAAAAAAAAAAAAAGAAAGAAAGAACGACTGGAGGGCCTCCCTGGTGGCGCAACAGGTTAAGCGCAGGGCTGTGGAGCTGTCAGTGGCTGCAGTTCGATGCCCAGCAGGGGAGATTCCCACATGGCACAGCAGACCGCTCCTGCCTCGCCCACTGCTCCCCTCAGCAGTGTAACTTGGTCCATCTGTCTCTGGTGAACCCTCTCACCACCCCACATCTCTGGCCTGCACCCCAGCTTGTATCCAAAAATAAATCTTTAAAAAACGATATTCTTTCAAAAAAAGACTGGAGTAACACAAAGGCAAACTTCTGCTTCATCACTGTATTAAAGATGACACCCAGGGGTGGAGACTTCACATGGTCCGGTGTACATACTCCACTTACTCACCACCCAGAACACGAAGTCTAATAACCGCCCCTCACTCCTGGGGAGAAAGGTGCTTTTGAACACAGTTCCCCTTTGTCCACTGTTAAGCTGCACAGTAATAATCTAGCCCTGCTTTCCCTGGTTGTTTGGTCACTGGCTTTCAATCACCCGGCAGATGGAGTCTCCTGTGTAGGAGGTCAGTAACAATATTAACCATGTACATGGAACAATGAATCCTTCCCTCTGAGACTGGGCCTCCTGGAAACATCTTCAGCCTGCCTGCTTATCGATTAGAAGAGTGAAAGCACCGTTGTGCCTGGCAGCTTTATTTCCTAGTGTAAAGTAAGAACATCAGTATTGAGGTAATTTTTTATAACACAAGGTCAAGACCATTTTTTATGTTTACTTATTTTAGAAAACAGATGTTGGGATTTTAAAAAATGTTTTCATCAAAATTTATGAGAAGTCTGAATTTGAATGATTGAAAATGGAATTTCCCAGTAAGTTTTCATTGTTGAGGAAATCTAATAAGGAAAGGAATTTTATTACCTGGACCACTGTCTGAGTAATTCTAAACTTTTATAATAATCAAGTTGCCCTTTGTATGGACATGATGCCTGCCCCTACATTGGAATAGCTCATAAAACAAGGGAAGAGATTTGATTAACTAACTGCCTTTTTTCTTTAATGCCTTCTCGGGGTTGACATTTTAATTGCACAATCAACCATTTATCTTTGAGCCCTGCACAAATAATGTGGTTCTTTTGCCATTTGAGATGCTCACACAAAGTAAGGGGTCTCTGAGTTGAAATCATCTTTCCTTTCTTTTTCTAGGAAGAAGCTCTTGACAGTGTGTGCCCTGCCCACTGAAATACAGAAAGATGCCAAGGAGGCCTCAACTCATGTTCCCTCAAGAATGGAGCTTCGGGCCTCCCTGGTGGCCCAGTGGTTAAGCGCTGCGCTGTGGAGCTGTCAGCAGTGGCGACGCGAGTTCAAAGCCCAGCCAGGGAGATTCCCACACGGCACAGCAGATCTCTCCTGTCTCGCCCGCTGCTCCCCTCAGCAGTCTTTTTCCGTCGATCTGCCTGTTCTACTCCCCACTCTGTCTCCGGTGAACCCTCTCGCCGCCCCACGCCTCTGGCCTTACCCCAACTTGTATGCATGAATAAATAAATCTTAAAAAAAAAAAAAAGAATGCAGCTTCTACATCAACACCTGGATCCAAGCAAGCTCCCTGGAAATGTGGCTACTTAGCACCCAAGCCAGGTCGACAGAATTAGAATCTCCAGTTTAACAACAGCCCTGGGTAAATCACATGCACTTTAAAGTTTGAAAAGCACTGGTTTCCCCAAATTTGACCAATCATCAACATCACCTGGGAGAGGTTCTAAAAATATTGAATCAAGGACCTCCCTAGTGGCCTATGGGTTATATCTCAGTGCTACCACCATGATGGCCCACTGGGATGGCCTGAGTTCAATCCCTAGCCAGGGAGCTGACCCATAAGGTGCAGCAGACCTCTCCTGTTTCATCCACTACTCCCCTTAGCAATGTATTTCAGTAGATCTGCCTGTTCTGCTCCCCAGCTGTCTCTGGTGAATCCTCTCACTCTCCCCCGACACCTCTGGCCTACACCCCAGTTCTTCTACACTAAATAAATAAATATGTTGAATCTAATGAAAGTTAGTACAGCCACCATGGAAACATGGAGGTGCCTCAAAAAATTAAAAATAAAACTACCGGGGCCTCCCTGGTGGCGCAAGGGGTTAAGTCTCAGCACTATGAAGCTATCCGCAGCCACTGCAGCACGAGTTTAATCCCCTGCCAGGAAGCTTCCCACATGGTGCAGGAAACCTCTTCTGCGTTGTCTGCTGCTTCTCTCAGCAATGTTTTTCAGTCAATCTGCCTGCGCTGCTCCCCACTCTGTCCCTGATGAATCCTCTCACCACCCCCACACCTCTGGCTTACACCCCAGCTTGTATGCATAAATAAATAAATCTTTAAAAAATACAAAAATAAAACTACCACATAATCTAGCAATTCAATTAACAGTATTTATCCAAATAAAACAAAAACACTAACTCAAAAATATATCTGCACCTCCTGTTCACTGCAACATTACGTATGATAGCCAAAATGGAAACAAAATTAGTGTCCATCAATAAATGAACAGAAAAAGAAATTGTGAGGGCCTCCCTGGTGGCACAGCAGTTAAGCACTGCACTGTGGAGCTGTCGGAAACAGCGACTTGAGTTCTACGCTGGCAGGGGAGATTCCCACATGACACGGCAGACCTCTCCTACCTCGCCTGCTGCTCCCCTCAGAAGTGTATTTCTGTTTATCTGCCTGTTCTGCTCCTCACTCTGTCTCTGGTGAACCCTCTCGCTGCCCCATGCCTCTGGCCTATACCCCAGCTTATATACATAAATAAATTTAAAAAAAAAGAAATTGCAGTATGTATGCATGCAGTGGACTATTACTCAGCCATAAAAAAGAACAAAGCCAGGCCTCCCTGGCGCAGTGGTTAAGCATTGTGCTGTAGAGCTGTTGGCAGCAGCAATGCAAGTTTGACACCCGGATGGGGAGATTCCCACATGGTGTGGCAGACCTCCTCTGCCTCGCCCGCTGCTCCCCTCAGCAGTGTGTTTCCTTCAATCTGCCTGTTCTGCTCCTCATTCTGTCTCTGGTGAATCCTCTCACCACCCCACACCTCTGGCTGTACCCCAGTTTGTATGAATAAATAAATCTTTTTAAAAAAAAAAAGAACAAAGCCTTGCCATTTGTGACAGGAATGAACTTTGAGGGCCTATGCTAAGTGAAATTAAGTCTGGCAAGGACAAATACAATATGATCTTTCTTACATGTGATGTCAAAAAAAAAAACAAGCTTTTAGACACACAGAATCACAGATTGGTGGTAGGTAGGTACCAGAGGTAGAGAGGGGAGGAAAATGTGTGAAGGGGGTCAAGGTAGAAAGAAAGAAAAAAGGTAGGCATTATGTCTCATTACACTGGTCAACAAATTTTTACAAAAGTCATGTTACTGAAATAAAATTAGTCATTTCCTATCATTTTGTATGTGCTCAATACAAATATGACAGTCAAATTCTAATTTTGGCTCTAGTTTTTTTTATAATCTGCAATAAATGGATGTTTACATCATGAAATGCATGCCAATAGTAATAGGCCTATGGTTAATACCTGTAAAAAATCAAGTTATAGACTACTTCTTAGGTTTCTTCGCTTGTCTCTTGTACAGCTGTTCAGAGCATCTCTGGGGAGTGTCCAGCAGTAGTCAGCCAGCATTGTAGTGGACACTTTTCCCTGGTATCTTTGTTCCATTGATGTGATATCTTGGTGAAAACGTTCGCCATGCTCATCACTAACCATACCACAGTTTTCAGGGAAGAAATCCAGATGGGAATGGAGGAAGTGGATCTTTAGAGACATACTGCAGCCAAGTTGCTGATACTGCATCAGCATGTCTTCTACTAGTTCCTTGTAGTTTTCTGCCCTAACATTCCCAGGAAAGTTTGTAGACACTAGGCGAAAAGCATTCCATGCTTGTTTCGCATCACCCTGCAGCAAGTTGTTGAGCCGGTCATCTCAATGCAGACGGAATGTTTGGGGAGACTATTCTCAACTTTTTTTGCTTTGTTATTCCGCCAGGAAGAGGAGCAACCAAGCAGAAGTAACAGTCTTTCACATGGTTGCGCTCCACACTATGGGGACTTGACGGTCTTTTGCCATTTAACCACTGTGAGAGCTGTGTTGTACATGTAGCACAACATATATGCAGGGCCCAAGGCTTGTCTTGGTCACCAACCTTGCATCCGAAGTAAAGATGATAAGCCTTCTTCACTTGAGAAGTGATACTAATCTTCTGGTTGGCAAATGTCACTTCTCCACAAATAGAGCAGAAATTGTCCACGCTATTAACGCATTTTCGAGGCATTACTATTCTGTATTGTGCCTAAATGAATAAAATAATGCCAGTGCTATGGAACAGGAGCTTAAACTGTCTCGCACAAAGTTGGAAATATTTTCAATGCTCAATCTTTCCTACAGGGCTTTATATGGTGCACTGCTGACGTCAGCTTACTTCAGCAGCCGCCTGGCAGTAGTATTGCATTGCATCAGAAAATGATGCAATCAACTCTGGATGATGTGTGCATGATGGTATTATGCAATGCAATGCAATATTACATCATTCTAGGCTGACTTAGGATGTTGTTGCAGTCCTACTGGATAAATGTACACAGTGAAACATATAAAATGAATTATATGAAATATCTTCAAAACGAGAGCTAATAAAAAATTTTCAGAGTCATATTCATGTTCAGCACACCAAGATACTACAGATTAGGGCCTTTTAAAGTCAGTAATGATCTCAATGTTGACCAGTGTTATTATCGTTTCTTTGTAGCTTTCCCTGATACGGATGATTCCTCTACAGCATTTATGAAATTATAAGCATATTAATTTTACAATATATCCACACACAATATTCACAACAGGGAAAGCTGTTCTTTTTAGTTCCCTTTTTTTTTTCATTGCAAGTTTACTCAAATTCTGACTAGTAAATTCAGCACTAATAGGATAAATAAAAGAAATGGGGGGGGGAGAATTTGAATTCTACAGGCACTGGCAGTGGCCCGAATTGGGGATAGAGGGACTTAATCTTGGATGTGGCCCATGGAAATTCTGATTCATTTAGTCTAGGACAGGTCTAAATGTCTGTTCTAAAAACTTCCAGTGCTTACTCAAGTTCAGAAGTCAGTGCACGGTGTTTTAGTGCCCAGAGATTAACAACATCAAGTGTAAGCCCAATCCTTGAATAAGGAAATTGCTTTCCTCCACCATGAGAAGCAGACTCAATTCCCAAGCACATGACAAGGGACAATGTACCCTTCTGGGGTCAATATTCTGTCCTATAGAGAACAAAAATTGTAGTTAGTGATATGAAGTGATTTGTTTAAATTTACAATGTTAATTTTGCCAAGACTAGGGGTGGAACATAAACATCTGACTTCAAAACAAAGGAATCTCTCCACTATGCCAAAACTATTCTTTCTTTGACTTTTACAGTCATTGAGTTCAGATGGAGAATTTCCTTTTATGTTCAGCAAATCCCTAAGGTGACGATGAGGAAAGAATGTGATAAAGTGGGCAGAAGACCTCACATCCATAATAAGTCTTGTGTTTCCTTCTCTCTTGAAGAGTAAGAATTGGGCTAAAAGATAAAAAGGCAAGTTTTATCTTTTTTAGGTGCACAATTTACTAAGCTCCAAACCCTAAATTTTAATACTTTCAGAATTCATGGGGAAATGAAATCCTATAACCACCATCCCATACCTTCTATCACTGCTTCCCCCAAGGTTAATACCTACTGATGTATTTTTCCCATAAGTGTTTTGCATTTCAAGTGGTTTCTCTCCAATTTCAGAATAATTTATCCTGAATTAAAATCATTCATCAGCAAACATGAGAAAATGTTCTCATTCCAGTATCCCTAAAATCTTATTTCCTTTACACAAGACAGACTGGGTCACGCAGAAAATATAAAACCTATATGCCACAGGTTCCACATATCCTAAATTCTCAATTCCTAATGAGAAGCAGAATTCTGGGAACTCAAGAAACTTTAGCAAATCTAATCGAACATTGCATAAAAGGAGTAGTATTTCACAACCAAGTAGTACTTATTCCATGTGAGTAAGCTGGTTCAGTATTCATACAGCATCAGGCTAAAGAAAAAAATTATATGTTCATAAGTACAAAAACAAAAAACACTTGGCATAATTCTACTTCCATCATAATTTTTAAAAACCTCTATATATTGGTAAGGCACAAGTGGTAACTGTAAACAAGCCATTTACAATTGCTCAAAAGAAAATGAAATAGTTTGATATAAAAATAATAACAAGCAGTAGATCACAAAATTAAATTATAAAATGCTGAGAAGAATAAAAGTCAAAGAAGACTTAATTACTTGAAGAGAAATGTCATGTTCATGAACTGGAAAACTCCACATGCTAAATGAGTTAATTCTCCCTAAGTTTCTCTATACGTATGAAAATGCCTATGAAAATCTCAGAAAGCTTTGTTCAAACACAGACAATCTTACTCTAAAATTTACATGGAAAGGGAAAAACTCTTGAAATTTACTTTTCAAAATAATTGTGATATTAAGAATAAAGTAAAAGGAACCACTCCTCCCATCATTCAGGCTGCATAGCTGAAATAGTCAATAGCATAGCATTAAGAGAGGGATAGACACAAAGATAAGTGGGATAGAATAGACAACCCAGAAACTGACCACACAAATGGTCAATTAATTTTTAACAGCAAACAAAAGCAATTCAATGGAGAAATGACTGCTTTTTCAATAAATGGTGCTGGAACAATCGAGAATTCCTTGAGAAGAATGAACGTCGACTTAACAACACACACCTTATACAAAATGAACTTATACAAAATCTAACTTACACAAAAATGGATCATGGACTAAAAATGAGAAAATTTGTTGAAAAGAACATAGGGTAAAATAATTTGGAACTTAAGACTAACCAAAGGATTCTCAGTCTTGACACCAAAAGCACAATTCAAGTGGAAAAATTAATTAATAGGAGCTAATCAAAATTAAGAATTTTGACCAGCAAAGTGTCCTGTTAAAAGACTGAAAAGACAAACAGCAGACTCAGAGAAAATGTTTTTAAATCATATACCCACAAAGGGCTTATATGCAGAAGCACATGAAAACATGTTCAACATCATCAGCAACTAGTGAAATATAATTAAGAACATTTTGAAATATAACAACATAACTGGAGCCTGCTTAAACCAGGCTACAGGTGTTGAGGAATCAACACTCCCTCTGTACACCCAATTCTCTAAGCCTCACCCCTTAAGCAAATGAAGAAGTGTGTTTTCTTCCTTGTCTCCTGAGGAGTCACCCAGCACAATTAACCTCCAGGAACAAACAGTGGTTATAGACTTGATTGAGCAACCTTAATTGACTGGCTTCCCTTTCTCAGGTTCTCACTATCCTACTGTTTATTCCTGGAATCACCTCCTCCCAATCAAACTTCTTGCACTGGAATCCTTGTATTGGGGTTTGCTTCTAATAAGCAAAAATAAGACATTTGCCCCACGAATTATTTTAGTGGGTCTGGGATGGCTCCCTCTTTTTTGTGCATGTGTCTGCACTTGATAATACCCTCACCAAGACCTCAGAATGATGAGATCTGAGGCCTCATTTTTTTTCTTTTATTTGCTTTGATCTATTAAGCAATGAGCACAGGACCAGTCTAAGCCTTCCTGGCTCTAGTACAATTCCCACTCGCTGCTGACTGCATGGACTCAGCCAAGACAAAAACCTCCCTGGGTCTAGGTTTTTTCTAGAGTAAACTAGGATTGCAGTGCCAGCATTCCTGCCATGACAAATTTCATGAAGATAAAAGAGTGAAGTGAATAAAAAAGAACAGAGCATGATAAAACGTGAAGACAGAACATCTGCACCATTGTTTTCACAGGGAGGATTCATTAACAAAATCCACTGGTGTGACCTGTGGGGCGCGGCGTGGTTTTGGCCGCCATTACAAGATGGCGCCTGGAGCGCGGCATGGTCTCGGCCGCCATTACAAGATGGCGCCTGGAGCACGGCGTGGTCTCGGCCGCCATTACAAGATGGCGCCTGGAGCGCGGCGTGGTCTCGGCCGCCATTACAAGATGGCGCCTGAAAAAAGAGGGTGTGGGCTGAGGAGGC